>LR812524.1:10297086-10362086 GCA_903798195.1 Danio kyathit
CGACAGTGCTAACCACTGAGCCACCCTGTCACCCATATATAACATTATTCCATACATTTTTAACACTTTCACAAAAGTTGTTATTAACATATACACTTGCATTTAATATTCTGTATACATTAAATATTTAATTTCATGCAAATTTAATTTAATGGACACCCAAATAGGGTATCTTGTCTTTGACCCAGAATGTGATTATTATATAGAATTAAATATAAGTCTCATTTAGAGCACGCTGGGTCTACTTCTGTTGATTTGTGCTATAAAAAATAAAGCTGAATGATTGAAAAAATTATTTTGTGAAAACATGCCCTAGTAACACACAAAATAAATAGTTGACTACAAGACTGCAAAAATTCCTATAGACAGTAGTCAGCATTTGAAGTGGATCAAAACCTTTCATCGAAGCTGCCCTAAAACCATTCAACATCCCTCATTGTTGTGCTGGGACAATTTTGAAAAACTTTTTGATCATCTTAAAGATCATTTTAAACACTGCATAGTATTTTCAGAAAAGTAATTTAATTGGAAAACAATTAGAAAATACAAAATAATTAATTAAACCCCAATGTGCAATACATAATAAAGTATGCTTAAACATTTTCTAATCTATTACAACGTTGTTATTTTAAATTTAGAAAGAGTGTCATCATGTAAATTACAGTATTAAACAAATATATAAAGTTGTTTACAGTAAGAAATTACTGTGAATACAGTACTATGTTTGGGATTCTGTAGCCTATTTGGTAGATTTTCAATCACAATAAATGTAAATATTTGTTATTCTGAAAAATTGTCATTTTTGAGTAAAAATTACAACATTTTAAGTTGAAAAAAAAAAGTCAACATACTTTTATAAATAAAAAAATACTAATGTAGTGAGAGAAAGAGAAACTTGGGGGGAATCTCCTCATCCACCACCAGTGTGCAGCATCCACCTGGATGACGGGACGACAAGCATTTTGCGCCAGACCGCACACCACACACTAGCTTATTGGTGGAGAGGAGACGAAGCCAATTGGTGATGAAGCCAATTATGACATGGGGATGGTTAGGAGGCCATGATGGACCTAGCCGGCAGCTAGCTCTCTGCAACTCTCACATGGTCGCCCACTGAAGCTAAGCAGGGCTGCGCCTGGTCAGTACCTGGATGGGAGGCCACATGGGAAAGCTAGGTTGCTGCCAGAAGTGGTGTTAGTGAGGCCAGCGGGAGGCGCCCGACCTGCGGTCTGTGTTGGTCGTAATGCCCCAGTATAGTGACATGGACACTATACTGCTCAGTGAGCGCCGTCTTTTGGATGAGATGTTAAACCGAGGTCCTGACTCTCTGTGGTCATTAAAAATCCCAGGATGTCCTTTGAAAAAAAAAGTAGGGGTTTAACCCTGGCATCCTGGTCAAATCTGCCCACTGGTCTCTGTCCATCATGGCCTCCTAACCATCCCCATATCATAATTAGCTTAATCACTCTGTCTCCTCTCCACCAATCAGCTGGTGTGTGGTGTGCGGTCTGGCGCAAAATGGCTGCCGTCGTGTCATCCAGGTGGATGCTGCACACTGGTGGTGGATGAGGAGATTCCCCCCCTATGTGTAAAGCGTTTTGAGTGCCCAGAAAAGCGCTATATAAATGTAAGGAATTATTATTATTATGGACAGAGGCCAGTGGGCAAATTTAGCCAGGATGCCGGGGTTAAACCCCTACTCTTTTTCGAAGTACATCCTGGGATTTTTAATGACCACAGAGAGTCAGAACCTTGCTTCTCATCCGAAAGACGGCGCTCACTGAGCAGTATAGAGTCCCCATCAATATACTAGGGCATTAGGACCCACACAGACCACAGGTTGAGCGGCCCCTGCTGGTCTCACTAACACCACTTCTGGCAGCAACCAAGCATTCCCATGTGGCCTCCCATCCAGTTACTGACCGGGCACAGCCGTGTTTAGCTTCAGTAGGTATGTTAGGGATTCTGTAGCCTATTTGGTAGATTTTCAATTACAATAAATGTAAATTATTGTTATTCTGACAAATTGTAATTATTGTGTAAAAATTACAACATTTTAAGTTGAAATTTATAAAAATAAAAAAAAAAGTCAACATACTTTTATAAATAAAAAAATACTAATCTAGTGAGAGAAAGAGAAACTACGAATGTTCAAGTGGTAGCTTAAAGTTTACCCAAAAATCTGTCATCATTTCCTTATCCTTTACTTGTTCCAAACGTATTTGAGTTTTTCTTCTGTTAAACACAAAATACATTTCGAGGAAAGCTGGAAACCTGTAACTATTGACCTCCATAGTATTTGTTTTTCCTACTATGGGTGTAAATGGATACCAGCTTTCAACTTTCTTCAAAATATCTTCTCTTGTGTTCAACGAAAACAAAATCTCATAAAGGCTTTTTACCACTTGAGGGTGAGTAAACACCCTCATAAATTTTCTTTTTTTTGGTGAACTATCCCTTTAATTTTTCCATAGCTGTGTCTTTGTGTGACATTGTACAATAAAGTAATACATTGTAAGTCAGTTGTCAAACTAGTTGTGATGACAAACATATATCTGCTTTTCCACTGTAATGATAGCTCGAATACAAACACAACTAACTAACATAATATGCTGCATTGTTTCTCCCGATACAAAACATATAAAAACTGCAACTTACCCAGGTGACAAGAGAGCTGCTCATGAACTGCTCTAATATGACAGGAATCTCGCCCTCCATATTAATATTAGAGAGATTTGCTAGTCAGAAACACTCGGAGGAAACATATAAAGCCATATAAATCCAGAACCGATGGTTTATCCTTCTCCACAGACAGCTGAGCAGAGCAAATGTAGCTGCATCATTGAACAGAACAAAAAAATCTGCAATTCACAGCGACGCAGGATTTCATATGCATGTACTTCATTCCTCGTCAGCAAACTGGCATCTGTTCTGAGATTAAAAATAAACGCAGAATGTTGCTGTTTAAATGGTTGATAAGGACTGCAGCATCATCAACAGGACCTGTTCAGACATCACGCCGAAGAACTGCAGTGAGGGTGTTCACTGGTCCACCATTTACTGTAACGCCACGCGAAGTTACAAAGTAAACACCAGCGGCAAACTGAAACAAAGTAACGCGGTGTTGATAACTACATTCAACAACAAGACATGTAGTGAGCTGTTCTATCGCCGAAGGAAATTAAAAGTAGGTCTACTGTATGTCTGAAGTGGAAAAGTTTTGTCGTATATGTGTTTGTCATTTTCTCTCCCCAGCAGCATCTGTCTGATAGCAGTAATTCCATCATGTCAACAGTGGTTTAGTACATCTCTGACCTTAATCTGTTACCATAACAACAGCCGTCAACCCCCAATCACCACCAGTTAAAATATTATAACAGGCTTATTGAGTTTAATCTCTCCAGGTCTGTGCTTTAACTCGTTAAAATACGGGTTGAGAAGAGTTGAACTTCAGTCAAATATTTTTTTTTAACATTAAGCTATTTACAGAATATTTTTTTTATTGGTCGGGAAATTAATAGTTCACCATGATAACATCTCATGGTACAGACAAAAATAATTTAGTTTTAATAAAAATGTTAGGTGAAGTTTTAATGCCACCTTGCGGAGGATTTGACAAGTACACTTTGGACTGGCAGAGCCTGATTTTTCTTCTTCTGAGATACTTTATCCATCGATTGGAAAAATATGGCGTTTTACCTGTCAGGCAAAATAAAAACATTTCAAACATCATTTGTCGCTCTCAGCTTCCTCTTTCTTTATTGATAATCTCTCCTCTTGCTCATTCTTTACACATTATTTATAGTATGTTTTTCCTGTGTAAATTATTGTTGCAGCAATTTCATCACTAGCTTCTGGTTTCCCATATATGGACTGTCAAAATAATCTTTGCAAAATAATAAGAATAGGAAAGAATAAAGAAAAAATACGAATAAACAAATGTTAGTATAAAAAATTAAAACAATGAAAAGTATATTATATATTATATATATATATATATATATTATATTATATATTATATATATATACAGTTGAAGTCAGAATTATTAGCACCCCTGTTTGTTTTTTTCCCCAATTTCTGTTTAACAGAAAGATTTTTTTTCAACACATTTCTAAACATAATAGTTTTAATAACTCATTTAAGAACTGATTTATTTTATCTTTGCCATGATGACAGTAAGTAATATTTTACTAGATATTTTTCAAGACACTTCTATACAGCTTAAAGTGACATTTAAATGCTTAACTTGGTTAATTAGGTTAACTAGGCAGGTTAGGGTAATTAGGAAAGTTATTGTATGATGATGGTTTGTTCTGTAGACTATTAAAAAAATATATAGCTTAAGGGGGCTAATAATATTGACCTTAAAATGTTTTTAAAAAAAATTAAAACGGCTTTTATTCTAGCCGAATTAAAACAAATAAGACTTTCTCTAGAAGAAAAAATATTATCAGACATACTATGAAGATGGGAAATATTTTAAAAAGAAAAAAAAATTCAAAGGGGGCTAATAATTCTGACTTCAACTGCGTGTTTATATATATATATATATATATATATATATATATATATATATATATATATATATATATATATATATATATATATATATATATATATATATATATATATATATAATACATATACATTCACTGGCCACTTTAATAGGTACACCTTACTAGCAGGGCTTGACATTAACACCCACCAACTGGCCAAATGCAGGTAGATTTCAGCTGTGGCAGGTTGGACAGACACCCTCACTAGCCACTTTGGCTGGTTGAAAATAATTTTTAAATTGCCAGAGTCCCTGAAGATTAGAATTTTAGTTGAAGACTGTTTGTCAATATGTGTGCAAATGTGCTCTTAGAATCGAGAAGCAGCACGATTGATAAGTGTCCGCGCGAGCAAAAGAAAGCAGGTGAATACAGAGTAAGAGGATGATCAGGCGCATGGTGAGACACAGGCGATAACTCTCCATTTATCTATAGTTACCTGATGATCTGAGACCTTTAGCCTGGACAAACTACTGTGTATAGTTTTAGATAAATGAGAATAAGTTTTTAAATGTCAATAGTTTTTTTTTTTATAAAATTTTTCTTGAATAAAAAGTGTATGTATACAGCTATATTTAGCTTGTTTTGACACATTATTTAAAATTTGTGGCAAGGAAGTAATTAGTTTGATGTGGCCAGAGAAAAAAAATGGTAAATCCTTAGTGTTGAGCCCTAAAACGTCATGTGGAAAAAAAGTTAAATTATCGAGGAGACATGTAGACATAACACAACATTTTTTAAATTATTAATTTTTAGCATGCCAAAATCAAATTCATGCATATAAAATATATTTTTCCAACAACAAAATTGTGGCTAGTGAAAATGGCGAGTGGCCAGGAACGTTGGAAAACTACTAGCCACAGTGGCTGGTGATCAAAAAAGATAATGTCAAGCCCTGCTTACTAGCATTGGGTTAGACCCACTTTTGCCTTCAGAACTGCCTTAATCCTTCGTGGCATAGATTTAACAAGGTACTGAAAATATTCCTCAGAGATTTTGGTCCATATTGACATGACAGCATCCCGCAGCTGCTGCAGATTTGTCGGCTGCACATCCATGATGTGAATCTTTCATTCCACCACACCCCAAAGGTGCTCTATTGGATTGAGTTCTGGTGACTGTGGAGCCCATTTGAGTACAGTGAACTCATTGTCATGTTCAAGAAACCAGTCTGAGATGATTTGCGTTTTATGACAGGGCAAACACTATCCTGCTGGAAGTAGCCATCAGAAGATGAGTACACTGTAGTCATAAAGGAATGAACATGGTCATACAATACTCAGGTAGGCTGTGGTGATAACGCGATGCTCAATTGGTAACAAAGTGTGCCAAGAAAATATCCCCCACACCATTACACCACCACCACCAGCCTGAACCATTGATACAAGGCAAGATGGATCCATGCTTTCATGTTGTTGATGCCAAAATCTGACCCTACCATCTGAAAGTCGCAGCAGAAATGAAGACTCATCCGACCAGGCAATGTTTTTCCAGTCTTCTATTGTCCAATTTTGGTGGGCCTGGGTGAATTGTAGCCTCAGTTTCCTGTTCTTAGCTGACAGGAGTGGCACCCGGTGTGGTCTTCTGCTGCTGCAGCCCATCCGCCTCAAGGTTTGCCATGTTGTGCATTCAAAGATGCTCTTCTGATACCTCAGTTGTAACAAGTGGTTATTTGAGATACTGTTGCCTTTCTATCAGCTCAAACCAGTCTGGCCATTCTCCTCTGACCTCTGGCATCAACAAGGCTCACTGGATATTTTCTCTTTTTCTAGACCATTCTCTTTAAAGCCTAGAGATGGTTGTGCGTGAAAAATCCCAGTAGATCAGCAGTTTCTAAAATACTCAGACCAGCTCGTCTGGCACTAACAACCATGTCACATTCAAAGTCACTTAAATCTCCTTTCTTCTCCATTCTGGTGCTCGGTTTGAAGCAGATCATCTTGACCGTGTCTACATGCCTAAATGCATTGAGTTGCTGCCATGTGATTGGCTGATTAGAAATTTGCGTTAACGAGCAGTTGTACCTAACAAAGTGGCCGGTGAGTGTAGATTTGTGGGTAATTTGCATTCTTCACAGACAGTTGCTTAAAAACAGTGTTGTCATGTGTTCACTGAGATACAGGAGAAATATGAAGCAACTGAGGCGATTTGTTACTGCTTTTGATGTGCCGAACAAACAGCCGCCCCAAGAGAGGCTTTAAATTGATTTGGTTTTTGAGAGATGTCTGCTGACAGTCTGACACAAATTACAGAACATCAACACAGCGAGAAATCAATGGGACATATGTCGCCAATTTACCACTGTTAGTCAATTTTTAATGAACACTTTAATATATAACAACAGTCGGTTAAGGTGCTGTGCATTTAATCACATACTGTAATAAACTATGCATTATAAGTAAGAAAATCTGTATCTTATGTACACAGGACTATAAGTCATGCTGCAGCAAGCATTTTTATTATATATGTATACAGTATATCATAAGATGCATAAGAGGTAGTCATCCAGACAGCAACAGCAGCTATAGTTTATAGCAGCGGATATAAGGCAAAACATGCTAAAGCATCAGGCCACAGACTACTGAGAAATCAATGCAACACATGTGGCCTGTTTCATAAGATTATGTGATGCAATCAGCAGCGACTGGTTTAATAAAAACACTGGCGTTCCATTAAAACAGTCAGTTAAAAGA
This sequence comes from Danio kyathit, assembly GCA_903798195.1. Taxonomy (NCBI): domain Eukaryota; kingdom Metazoa; phylum Chordata; class Actinopteri; order Cypriniformes; family Danionidae; genus Danio; species Danio kyathit. The sequence goes on from LR812524.1 coordinate 10,304,334, forward strand.
TAATATAAAAGCTACATTTAAAGGGTGTAAGCTTGCGTTAGTATTCAGTGAGTAAAACAGTCTCTTCTTGTGTATACGATTGTACATATGTCTCAAGGCTGTGCATGCTGCATCATGTAAACATTTTAGATATATTTATGTATACATACACACAGTGTCAGATGTGGCATATCTAAACAAACAACGCAATCTCAAAACAATTCGTAACTTTTTGTTTAGTTGCTAATTCGGATGAATTTGTACCATCTAGGGATGCAGCGAAATGGAAATTCTGTGTAAAAAACGTAAACCGAAACTAAAACCGAAAATAAAAAAGTGATATTTATTGTTTTATTAAATAACATAATTTTTAATTTTTTTTATTTAACTTAAGAAATTAATTATTCTGACTTAACCATGTTTTATTGACAATAAATAAATCGAGAGGCGTCATTTCACAAGTGTTGCCATGACAACACAGTAGCTCTATTGTAAGTGGCAGGAATTATTACTTCATAGCTTGTCAGCACATTAATTGAGCAGACTTTGTTTTTCCGGTGAGAATGTGTGTTTCATGCATAGATAAAAATGGGTTCATAAACGTAATATCGACAGATATTAGCGGAATATTGGGCTATTTCGAACTTTGACTGTGAAAAAATGAAAATGCCATTTTCGGCGATTAATTTTCAGCTATTTAGTGCATTCCTAGTATGAACTCATTCATACATTTTAGTATGAATTGCTCTTCCCTTAATGACAGTTAGATTTAGGGGTGGGATTTGGGAGCATGCCACCTTTAAGAAAATAAATAAAAAAAATCGCAAGTTTTCATACAAATTAAATTGTTTATTGAATTTTATCGCAAGTATTTGTACGAATTAGCCACTTTTCTGACAATCCAACGATATCCCACGGCAATTTGTAACTTTTTGATTTAGTGGCTAATTCGTATGAGTTGGTATGATCAGTTGGGTTTAGGGGCGGGGTTTGCTACTTTATTGACTATGGAAAACTGAAAATGCAATTTTTGGCAGATAATGTTCAGTAATTCTGTGTATTTCTAATATGATCTCATTCATACATTTTAGTTTGAATTTCTCATCCTCCAATGACAGATCAGATAAGAGCAAAGCAAATTAAATTGTATGTATTTGTACGAAAATCCAATGCAATCTCAGGACAATTGGTAACTTTTTGATATGGAGGTTAATTTGTATGAATTTTGTGCGATCTCATTTGTAAATTTTAGTATGATTTGCTCATCTCCCAATGACGGTTGGGTTTAGGGGCAGGGTTTGATGCAACATCTACTTTTATAAAGTCGTACATTTTCACACAACTGAACTCGTAATACGAATTAGTCACTAAACTGTCACTAAAAGTTTAATTTTATTTACAATGGAAAAACAAAAATGCCATTTTCTGACAATAATTTTCATTCACTCCTTTAAAAAAAAATATTAATAATAAATTGTTTATTGAATTGTATGTATTCGTACGAATTAGCCACTTTTTTAACAATCCAACGCTATCCCACGACAATTCGTAACTTTTTGATTTAGTGGCTAATTCGTATGAGTTGGTATAATCAGTTGGGTTTAGGGGCGGGGTTTGCTACTTTATTGACTATGGAAAACTGAAAATGCAATTTTTGGCCAATAATTTTCAGTAATTCTGTGTATTTCTAATATGATCTCATTCATACATTTTAGTATGATTTGCTCATCTCCCAATGACGGTTGGGTTTAGGGGCAGGGTTTGATGCAACATCTACTTTTAAAAAGTCGTACATTTTCATACAACTGAACTCATAATACGAATTAGTCACTAAACTGACAAAGTTTAATTTTATTTACTATGGCAAAACAAAAATGCCATTTCTGACAATAATTTTCATTCACTCCTTTAAAAAAAAATATTAATATAAATTGTTTATTGAATTGTATGTATTTGTACGAATTAGCCACTTTTCTGACAATCCAACACTATCCCACGACAATTCGTAACTTTTTGTTCAGTTGCTAATTCGGATGAATTTGTACCATCTAGGTATGCAGCGAAATGGAAATTCTATGCCACAACGTAAACCGAAACTAAAACCGAAAATTAAAAAGCTTTGTAATTTTTTTTATTTAACTTAATAAATTAATTATTCTGACTTAAAAAACTACAAGCCATATAACCATGTTTTATTGACAGCGAATAAATCGAGAGGCGTCATTTCACAAGTGTTGCCATGACAACACAGTAGCTCTATTGTAAGTGGCAGGAATTATTACTTCATAGCTTGTCAGCACATTAATTGAGCAGACTTTGTTTTTCCGGTGAGAATGTGTGTTTCATGCATAGATAAAAATGGGTTCATGAACGTAATATCGACAGATATTAGCGGAATATTGAGCTATTTCGAACTTTGACTGTGAAAAAATGAAAATGCCATTTTCGGCGATTAATTTTCAGCTATTTAGTGCATTCCTAGTATGAACTCATTCATACATTTTAGTATGAATTGCTCTTACCTTAATGACAGTTAGATTTAGGGGTGGGATTTGGGAGCATGCTACTTTTAAAAAAATAAATAAAAATAAAAAAATCGCAAGTTTTCATACAAATTTATTGAATTTTATCGCAAGTATTTGTACGAATTAGCCACTTTTTCGGACAAACTTTTTGATTTAGTGGCTATTTCGTATGAGTTGGTATGATCAGTTGGGTTTAGGGGCGGGGTTTGCCACTTTATTGACTATGGAAAACTGAAAATGCAATTTTTGGCTGATAATTTTCAGTAATTCTGTGTATTTCTAATATGATCTCATTCATACATTTTAGTTTGAATTGCTCATCCCCTAATGACAGATCAGATAAGAGCAAAGCTAATTAAATTGTATGTATTTGTACGAAAATCCAATGCAATCTCAGGACAACTGGTAACTTTTTGATATGGAGGTTAATTTGTATGAATTTGTATACCAATGACGAACAGGTTAAGGGGTGGGATTTGGGAGCATGCCTCCTTTTAAAAATGGCAAGTTTTCATACAAATGAAATTGTATGTATTTGTACGAATTTGAAACTTTTCTGACAATCCAACGATATTTCATGCCAATTCGTAACTTTTTTAATTAAGTGGCTATTTAGTATGAATTTGTACGAGCTCATTTGTATATTTGAGTACAATTTAGTCATCCCTCAATGACGGTTGGATTTAGGGTTTTGGGTTTACCTACTTTATTGAGCGTGGAAAACAAAAATGCAATTTTCTGCCAATAATTTTCAATAATCTGGTGCATTCCTAGTATGATCTTATTCATACATCATACAAAAATCGCAAGTTTTTTATACAATTTTAATAGCATGTTTTCATAAGAATTAGCCACTTTTTTGACAATCCAATGCTATCTCAACTCAATTCATAACTTTTTTGATTTAGTGGCTAATTCGTATGATTTATACATTTTAGTATGATTTGCTCATCCCCCAATGACGGTTGGGTTTAGGGGCGGGGTTTGGTGCCACACCTACTTTTAAAAAGTCATACATTTTCATACAAACTCGTACGAATTAGCCACTAAATGGGAAAAAAATGGAAAAAAAGTTAAGTTTTCTTGTGAGATCAGGCTGGAAAATCCATGCATTAGTTACGTTTGCTTATGAGATCAAGCTGAATCAAACAGAAAGCAATGACAGCTACAGTATGAGGCCGCAGTGTGCTTTGGCATTTGTTCTTCCAAATCTCTTTCAGTAAAAATGTGCTTAATTTTTAAAAAATGATGATTAATGAAAATCTTGGAAAAAAAACACAAATGTACACGTCACTATAAAATTTTGGCAATGTTCTTTCTATGAAAAATTTCCATGGTGGTTAAATATTTTGGTTTAAAATGAGAAAAGTCTGAATATGGGAGTACATTTCCACAGTTCTCAGGTTTGCTTATCTAAATAAGCATGCATTATATATAACCACTGAGTGTGAGAGTAAAGTTTTACATTGAAAGTGCTGTATTGTGATGTTAAAAAGAAAGCGCACAAAACGGTTTCCTTCACAGAAGTCCTTCAGAGATTAGAGTTCAGTTCCATTGACAGCATTTGAAAATTCAAATGGTAAGAGTCATGGCGCAGATGTTCTGAGGCACAAAGTCCTTGGCTTATTGGTCCCGCTTGAGAGAGAAACTCCCGCCGAGAAACTCACTCATGCTCTCTGCTTCCTGTTTTTGTCTTCAGACTTTGCAGTTTCTGCTTCCCATGTTGGCTCTCCTGTAGGGTTGTGCTGCCAGAGAGCAGGCTTATTGTGTAGGGTGAAAACCAATCTCTTTCAAAAGCAGCCGTCAGCTGCTCTACAATCGAGTCTCGTCCGTCCTGCTGGTTCTCTGGTTCCTGAAACACCAGCCCAGCTCCTGCATTGAAGGCAAACTCACTGCCAACCCAGTCCAGATTCCCTTATGGGCAGAGAGTTAGTATATTAATGCGAATAAATTAGACCAATACACTAAATTGGATGTTCATTAAAAAAAGACCATAAGATGCTTCTTAGGGATGTAATGGTACACATATGCATATAGGAAACTTTTAGTATGGGTCTCTTGGTTTTGGTATGCATTTGTGTCATACAAATACAATGTTGTTTTAACCATGCACTGTACATGTGGAACTACATTTGAGTTTCAATCATTCATTCATTCATTTTCTTTTCAGCTTAGTCCCTTTATTAATCCGGGGTCACCACAGCGGAATGAACCGCCAACTTCTCCAGCACGTTTTATGCACCAGATGCCCTTCCAGCCACAATCCATCTCTGGAAAACATCCACACACACTCATTCACTGCGGACAATTTAGCTTACCCAATTTAGCCTACCCAATTCACCTGTACCGCATGTCTTTGGACTGTAGGGGAAACCGGAGCACCCGGAGGAAACCCACGCGAAAGCAAGGAGAACATGCAAACTCCACATAGAAACGCCAACTGACCCAGCCGAGGCTCGAACCAGCAACCTTCTTGCTGTGAGGCGACAGCACTACCTACTGCGCCACTGTGTCGCCCACCATTTGAGTTTCATATATGTCATAATTTTATTTTTGAATACTTTGAATCATCTAAAAATGACAATTTATTCACTGTTTTGTGTTTACTCACCCTCAAGTGGTTCAAACCTTTTATTTTTTCTTCCTTAAGTTTTTTCTTCTGTTTTTATTTATTACATTTTTATTTTTGGGTGAACTATGCCTTTAACACTAAAAATGAAGGTTGTTTCAATTACATTTTATGCCTATAGGTGGCGACAAGCCAACAATAAAGGGTTAGTTCACCCAAAAAATTAAATGACAAAATTTGAGGGTGAGTAAATAGCAGTAGCGTAGCCAAAAAAGAGACTCTGGGTGTGCATCAGAAAAACTGGGTGTGCCTCATTTATTGTCAAAATTATGTGCAAACAACCAGACTCTGCGTATTACTAACATTACAGAACAGATTGGGCTTATATAGCAACTCATACGTGCCCCTCGATCATCCACAAGATACTTATTGATTTTTTAATAGCACACACACAATCTAATAAACGTGACTCTCTGCAATTTGATGAAAGTGGTCGTTTTTTTCTGTATCAGGGACGTTTTGAACTTACTATTTGAACACATTCGTTTACTGGATCCTTGGACTGAAAAGTTTACAGGGGTTTACTGGTTTGAGAAATTTCTGATTGTAAAAACCTGCTTCTTTTTTTATTTGTAAGGTATTACTTTCGTTATTATGTACTGATTCAAATTACCAGGTGCAGGAAACGGAGCAGGCGCAGGAGCAATCATTAAATATGTCCAATGCAAGCCGGTGCCACGGTCCTGACTGCATCATCACTGTGACATTTATATGACTGGATGTGGTGGACTGTCATGATTTTGGCTACTGAATGATGCACATCAGAGGCGATTTAGAAGTGGGTATATTCAAAGCCACCTCATAAAGTAGTGGTATATACAGTATACCTGCGTCAACCTGTTCTCACGGGTTGCCTGCGTATACCCTCCACTACACCACTGATATTACAGTCATTTCTGATTGTGACTTGTAAAAAGCATTTACATCCTCGTCCTATTTATGAGCCATTTTCCGAAGCTTTATATGCACCATGCGCATACCTAAATTGATTGCCGCAATAGACACCTGACTTAATAAAAGGTTTATGATTTATGAAATGATTTAATAAACATTTTATTTAGTAACACTTATTACACTCTGCCAATTTTAAGTCATACGTTTACATACAACCTGCAGAAAAAAGAAAAGAGAAAAATATATTTCAAATTGCATGTTGCATTTAGTAGGCCTATCATTGGCGTTTATACACACAAATTAAGCAGTTTAAATGTGTACGTACATTTGATGTTCCTTTGAAATTACTTTTGGTGCAATAAATAATCCCGAATAGTTGAAAGTGTTAAAATATTCTTTAAATGTATTTTATAACTATGAAATTTAATTACTAAAAGTGAATCCTTATGAATGCTCCACTTTACCACTGTAAAATAATGCCCCCCACTTATGCAATATTAGAACATGGTCTGTATATAACCATGGAAATATATGTACACTCACAATAACACCAAAGTTGTGCTTTTTTAAAGTAGAAAAAATAAACAAAATGCGCTTTTTGCAGTCTCATGCTGCCCCCATGAAATATAGCGCATCACAGTAATGAACCGGATTCTTGACACGAAAATAAATCCATAGAAACCTTCAGTCTGCAGCATCGGCAATCTTCATTTTTTTAGCCTACACTGACTGAGAATAATGCTGCACAAATAATTAAAATGTTTTATTTTACCCAATACATTCATAATCATTACTTTTGCCGGTGCAAGTTTTACGTGTGCGCTTGAGCGCTGAATAGGCTATAAACCTATACTCCATACAGAAATGCCAACTGACTGAGGCTCGAACCAGCGACCTTCTTGTTGTGAGCACCACCCGTCAATATATATATATATATATATATATATATATAATATATATATATATATATATATATATATATATAAAAATATAGCGAAGTTTGCATGTTCTCACCGTGTTGGGGTGGGTTTCCTCCGGGTGCTCCGTTTTCCCCCCCAAGTCCAAAGACATGTGGTACAGGTGAAATATACAGGTAAGCTAAATTATCCGTAGTGTATGTGTGTGAATGAGTGATGAGTGTGTATGGATGTTTCCCAGTGATGGGTTGCAGCTGGAAGGGCATCCGCTGAGTAAAACATATGCTGGATAAGTTGGCGGTTCATTCCGCTGTGGCGACCCCGGATTAATAAAGGGACTAAGCCGAAAACAAAATGAATGAATAAATAAAAATAAATAAATAAATAAATAAATACATAAAAAAAAAAAAAATAAATAAATATATATATATATGTATATATATTAGTGGTGGGCCGTTTTCGGCGTTAATGTCCTGCATAAACGCGAGACTCTTATCTGGTGATAAAAAAAAATATCGCCGTTAATCTATCTTATCCTCTCAAAGTTGGGCAGGGAGCTGGGTCTATTCTACGCAAGCTATGATGACTTTCACCTTGATATTTTAGCGCGGATGTATACCTGACAAAAAAGTGCCCTTCTGAATCAAATCAGCAGGATGCCCTTCTGGATCTTTCACTTACTTCGAAGACACTACTGACTACGCTTACAGGGACATCTATAATCTAGTTATTTGCCTTAATAAACAATAATATAATTAAGGTCTTTCATGTAAGAGTTTCCTGTCATTTTGGGTGACATCAACTGCAGTTTGGCATATTCACTTTCACTCATAAATATTTAATTCATGCCCCCGTGACAAACTAGGGTATTAGACACAATTAAGGAGTAAGGACTGGTGAGAGTGTTATGGAATTTAATAATGCACGCCAAATGGAAAGAAAAAACTTCCGCATTTCGTGATGTGTGTATGTGTGTGTGTGTGTGTGTGTGTGTCTGCGGTCCTTTACTGACAGCCGTGTGTGTGGATCTTGTCGGAAAATATGGCGAAAATTTCTACATGACAGTAATAGTTTGATTGCGATGTTTACTTCAATAATGCCACTAATATCTGCATACTCCACACATCTTAATTCCATTTCTGTTCAGTTCAGTTATGACTTTAGTCAGATTAAGGTAATCAAAAATCGGAGCTTATGTAGGCCTACAGTTCAAAATTCATGTTTAACTGAATAAACAGTTAGTAAACACAAGTACAACTTATTGAACATCATTTATTTTCATCACCAATTATCATAGTAGAACAGTTCTCAAGCAGTTTGTGATGCATTTTGGAAACAGGAGATGAGCCCCTGGTCTAATGCGCCACCTGGCTTGAGAAATCCGTTCTCAAAGACTTACTTTTAGTCATTATTTGGGTTGCACACATATTCTGAATGCCTTCAGCAGAATTCAAATGAGCCATTTAATCTAGATTAATTCCAAGATTACAGTGAGATTAATCTAGATAAAAAAAAAAAATAATCTATGCCCAACTATAATATATATAATATTATATTATATATATATAATTTTTCATCTATTTTTAGGTGTGCCAGATGCCACTTTGGGTGACACCAGCACACCCTGGCACACCCGTGGCTACGCCCTTGGTAAATAGTAAACCTAGAGTAAATAAAGTAAATTTACATTTTTGGGTGAACTATGCCTTTAACACTGAAAATGAAGGTTGTTTCAATTACATTTTATGCCAAAAGGTGGCTACAAGCCATCAATAAAGGGTTATTTCACTGTGTGTGTGTGTCTGTGTGTGTGTATGAGAGAGAGTCTTACCGATGTACACTGCGTTGTCTGTTACCACAAATTTATTCTCATTCATCCTGTGCTGAAATCCGCCCATCTGCTCCTTGCCTCTGTAAAATCTCTGGTTCAAAAAACAGACATGCATATATAAAATCCAGCCGGTGTTGTATAATATATGTAAATACATGTCTGGGTGTTTGCATATGTGTTTCAGTGGATCAATCAAACATGTTCTGTCCTCACCACCTCTACAGAGCAGACCGGCAGTCCTGTGCACAGAGCCTGCATTGATGTCATAAAGTTAAAGGTCAGCGGATGTGTTCGTGTCCACAGACTGATTAAAAGACGAACTTTGACCTCTTTCAGTACTGCAGCTTCGCGGAGCATCTCATCTATCGGCGACCAGTACCTGAAGCAAAAAAAAGAAAGAAAATATGACAAGCCGTATAACTGCTGATAAGGTGAAAGATCACACGGAGATGTCACAAATCTCAAAAATAACAACCGTGTCTGCTGTATTTATAAATAGCTTTGAAGATTTATTCATTTTCCTTCGGCTTAGTCCCTTATTTATCAGGGGTTGCCACAGCTGAATGAACCACCAACTATTCCGGCATATGTTTTATGCAGCGGATGCCCTTCCAGCCGCAACCCAGTAATGCGAAACACCCATACACTCTCACATTCACACACACACTCATACACTATGGCCAATTTAGTTCATCTAATTCAGCTATACCCCAAGTCTTTGGACTGAGGGGGAAACCGGAGCGCCCGGAGGAAACCCAGCCAACACAGGGAGAACATGCAAACTCCACACAAAAATGCCAGATGGTCCAGCCAGGACTCGAACCAGCAACCTTTGTGTTCAAGAGAGAAAAAAAATAAATAAAAAGTGTAAATTCTGAGTAAATATTAATTTTGGGGTGAACTGTCCCTTTGCTAACACCCTTTATAGGGTTTTCTTACTGTTTTTAGCAAGTTTATTTACCTTTTAACACCCATTTAAGTGCTGAAATGTATGGCTTATGCCTGAAAAAGCCAGCAGCATTACCTTATGATTGCTGATCCTCTAAAGCTGCGGTTGACTAAGGGCAGGTAATCAGTTACAGAGATGTAGATGTATCTCTTCGCTTCTCGGATCACATGTCGTATAGCATCTATATCTCGACTCCGACCCTTCGGGCAAAACAGCTCTGGTGACGTCTATGAAGAAAAGTTCAGAAACACTGATAAAACAGCACTTTTCTTTTATAACTTTTTTTTTAGCTTAAATTCATAAGCTCACTACACCAGAACAAGGTAATGAGATGGTCGCCTGTGTACATACATCATTGTCAGGGAAATTGTATCAGTGAGCTGGAAATGTCTCCCTGCAGCCTATAACATTAGAGCGCTATTCATTTGAGTGAGATGATGGATGTCTCAGATGCGCAGAGAAAACATCCTGTTGCTGGAAAGGAGTCAAGATTCATTACGCTCAAATTAGAAGCCAATGGCCAGTGTCTTCACGTGTGGCGCAGCTTGGCATAGGATAAAGTCAAAGGGATAAATTACCTGCGGAGCGAGTGATCTTTCCGTAATCAAATTATAGCCAGGGAAACCTGGCTATAAGAAAATCTTTCAATTAAAATGCACAAGGTAGGCCTATTTCAAGATGTATTGAACTGCAGAATTGACCGTGACATGTTTGTGCAGTAAAATGTCACAGGCATTAGTAAATACTGTCATGAAAGCGTATTTTTACACACAAAAATTCTGTTATTGTAATTCATGTATTTGTTCTTCCCTGTTTATGCTTTTGAATCGCATTATGAGATCTTCCTTCCAGCAACTTTTAACCTTGAAATGTTGGAAAAAGTGACTTTTATTAACATTTCTAATAGTTTAAAGTGATATATTGTCTGGGTTGCTGTTGTATATTATGCTACAAAAATCTGCAACACATTTTGCATTATTCTAATAATCAGGGCTTTACATTAACCAAACCGCCAAATGCGGGTATATTTCAGTGGTGGCGGGTAAGACAGACACTCCCACTAGCCACTTTGGCTGGTTGAAAATAATTTTCCCGGATAATAATTCATAAAAGCAGGGTTTGACAATAAGGATGGTTCAATATTTGGAAAAAAGAAGACAGTCCTGGTGTATCTCAGTGGATAAAGGGGATGACCTCTTGCCTTGCCTTGGAAAAATTAACATATTTTTTGAAAAACAAAATCCAGATATTTTGGTCTATTTGGAAAATATTTTATGACTTTTTGGAGAATCTAGATGGTGACTCTTTTCTTGAACTGACAGACACTGAAAGTATATAGATTAGACAAATATGTTATTGCTTTATTTAACATTAATATTGTTGTTTATTTATTTGTTTACTTTTTCTTTCAAAGTGTGTTAAGTTATTTTGAATTTTTATTATTCGTGCTGTATTTTGTTTTTGTATTATTATTTTATATATATATATATATATATATATATATATATATATATATATATATATATATATATATATATATATTTCATTTATTCATTATTTAGATTTTTTGCTAAACTGAAAAACTAAACCTTTGTCAATCTGTATGACAATGTTTAAAATAAAAATTGTTGTTCAAAAAAAAAAAAAAGGATGGTCCAATATGCATGCAAAGGCGATCTTAGAATCGAGCATCAACACGACTGACAAAAATAATTGCGTTCGCGTGAGCAATAAAAAAGCAGATGAATACCGAATGAAAAAATAATCACTCGCGCTAACAGCTGAGGTGATGCGCGCGACTGATTAAAACGCGTGCGCGTTCTCGTTTCCCTGCGTGAAGCAACTGTTTTTAGAAACACACCTGATGTGATCGGTTCTCTTTTAAATAGACTAGACAAAAAGTGATGAACATGCACCCACAGTCTTGCTGCTTTCAAGAGCTCCAGATTTGTATTTTTGTAAGCAGCACCGGTTGCTTTCGCTTTCACTATTATTTGAACAGATTTTTTATGGGTCTAACGTTAACCGTGTGCGTTAGCATCCTTTCATTATCATACGGTATGTTTTTTACCTGCTTTCTTTTGTGTAATGTGGTTTAATTAGAATTTTTTACAATAACATGGCTTTAATGGAAGATTAGGGGAGGGCGGGGCACAAAGTACACAAAGTAACATGGAGTTTTAAGGTATTTGCTCAGGGTTAATCATGGCATGCTTCCGAGGTTTTCACCACAGTGTCGGCAGACGTCTTCCTGCCAATTATAAAAAAATTAATTTTATAAAATTAATAAATTTTCGGCAAAATTTGGATGAGAAACAGGAGAAACCATTTTTGCAGCATAAACGAATTTTTTATTACAGTCGATATTTTTTATTTAAAAAAAAAAAAAAAAAAAAAAACGGTGAAAGTATGAGCGTAAAATCTTATATTGTTGTGATCACCGTCTTGTAGGCTAAAAGATGAAACCATTTTGAAAGATGTATAAAACACACAGTGACTGCTAGACAGTTTTAAGTAAAACATGACACAGCGGGGTTAGTTGTAACAGGGTGTTACAATTAAGCCACACACTGTTGGACACTAATTAAACTAACAAAATAAATTGTTTGAATTTTGAGTGTAATGTTGAGAACTTTTGAAATAAAAATGTTTTTTAATGGAAAATATTGTTTTAATAGAAAAAAAATATTTTATTGCTAATTATGCAAATAAATGCATTGTATAATAATGGATAATAATGCAAGTAGATTCAAATGTGTTTATCCAATAAACAAATAAATAAATAAATAAACTGTGCTATGTAGAATAAAAAGGAAATGAGCCAATTACTGAGGAAATATAGCTAGTATTTAAAGTAAACTGAGTTTAAATTAATTGTGTGAAATCTGCCTTTATACACATGTTTACAACTAACCCTCTGTCTGTTACAATTTGCCCCACAGGTGAGGTAAAATAGTAACATTTTTACTCCTGGGACTTTTGGCAATACTGCACAGAAACCATAGGTCCGGCGATCATAATTCCAGTGCTCATTTGTAGGAGAGGCTTGTGTGTTGTTGGTAGGGCTGGGCGTTTTTTTCGATTTTTTCGATTAATTCGAATTTACGTTTTAAGACGATTTTATTTTTTACAAAATCGAGGAATCGCGTTTTTTTAATAAAAATATTAAAGCCGCTTTTCCACTATCGTGCCAAACCATTCTAAACTGTTAGACAACCGTGCTGATTCTGTGTGTTGACGTCGCGGCTCTGTTGATGTGTTGCCACAGCTGGTAGCGGAAGCGCGCCAGGGCGGACCGGCCATTAGGAACACCGGGACATTTTCCCGCTAGAGCAACAACAGCCCCGCAGTCAGACAGCCAGCTTTGCGAATGTTTCCATGCGCGTTGTGCTGTTGTTCGCGTCCCGCAGCCGTCTGTGTCTCCCGCGCGAGCTGCGAGACGGGGACCCGCGCACCACCTGAAGGACGGTTACGGCGTGTTGTAAATGTCGGTCACCGCAGAAAGTCAAATCTTTCTTTAATTTGGACTTTTGCTTGAATTACGGAGTGGCACAGTAGCTGTCAAGGTACTGTATGAATTAAATCATAACCCATATATGCACCAATAACAAGTAAAATGAATGAATGAATAAAATAAATATGGATTCTTAAATGTCGGCAGTTTTTACTCCAAAAAATATCAATACGTATCGACAAATGTTTTATAAAAATAAATTAAGCAATTTCCAACATTTCAGCTATAGGCCATTATACGATTCAGTTAAATATAAGATAGACATTTAAATATATATAGATATGTAACAGGTTTCTGTGGGTTTTTTTTTTCACGGTGATCTTTAATATACACTGGGTGGTGGAGCTACGCACAAATATTTTCTAAAACGTCAAGCAGATATTTGTCTATAGCTCGTTAGTTATTTATGAAGACAAAAAATTATTAAAATAACAAAAATAAAACTATAAAATTACAAAGATAAAAAGAGCAGCATTCTGCTAAATATAGTCCTTTATATCCTGATATGCTATGTGTTGTTTCATTCGTTTTTTTATATTTAACTTGATGCATTCGTTATTTAATATTTAAATACAAAATCATTTAAATGGTTATATTTTACCATCAAAATGTAGTATATTTTATATCATTACCAATTTTTGATATAAAACCGCTGTTATTTTATTGATTGTTATGAAATAATTTAAGTGCTATATTTTTTATTAGTGAAAGTGCCCGCTCACTTTGACAAGGCCTGTCTAAATATATATTTCTGCCATGCCACTAATACAGATAAACTATTGTTGCATTATCATTGTTTATTTTTCTGTTATGTACAGAGATTTGAATATTTATTTCCCCTCCAATCCTTTTAATCTTCAAGTTACATTTTGGTCATTTTCTCTCCAAATAAAATTTGCCCAAAGCTGCACAACATATGACCTGCTGTGACTTCTATTGTAGCTATGTTTAGCATCCCTATATGAGAGAGTGCCATAACCGCGTTTAGTCACACGGTTGCTTTTCTTTTACAAGTGAGCATGAAAAAAACTAGTTTCAGCATTTATTTAAATTTAAATGAACAAGGTAAGCTGGTAAGGTAGTTACACAGTAAAAAAAAATTAATAAAAAAATAAATAAAAAAATTGAAATCGAAATCGTGAATCGGTCAAACTTTATGAAAAAAAAAAAAAAAAAAAAAATCGAGATTTTTTTTTTTGCCATATCGCCCAGCCCTAGTTGTTGGTAAAAAAAAATATGGTTTCTCTAACCCTATTACTTACTATTACTTACCCTATTATTGCCAAAAAGTGTTACTTTGTGCCCCGCTCTCCCCTACTCCCCATTTTTGTGTAGTTAACTGGTGATCTGTGACCTTTAGCCAGGACAGATTACTGTGCACATGTTTTGTTAAAAAGTATAGTAAACAGCTATATTATGCTTGTTTTGACACATTTTAAATTTGTGGCTAAGAAATAATTAATTGTTTGGTGTGTTCAGAAATAAATTTGGTAAATCCTTCATTTTAAACACTGAAAATTATGTGAAATAAAAACTAATTGTAATACTATGAAACCATGACTCGTTTGCTCATGAACATTTAGCAAGCTCATACAAGACACACAAAAAGTGAAATGAATGAGGCATGTGGAGAAAACGCAACATCTAAATCAAGTAATTTTAGCATGTCAAAGTCATATTTATGTGTATAAAATATATTTTCCCAACAATAAAATTGTGGCTAGTGAAAATGGAGAGTGGCTAGTAATGTTGGAAAACTACTAGCCACCTTGGCTGGTGATCAAAAAAGTTAATGTCAAGCCCTGCTAATAATCTAAATTATAATTACATAGATAAGTAATCTGTTTATTTACAGTAATCTCAGATTCTACATTATAAAAAAGTTCTGTAATGAACAGTTTCCGTATTTAGTGATTTCTAAATATGGAGGTGTTTTATATTCATTTACAGTTGTGAATTGCATTATGGGACTTTTATTTCTGCTCTGTCAACTTTTGATGTTAAAAAAAAAATCAACTCCACAGTTTAACAAAGTGAATTTTATTGACATTTTAGTAGTTTGAGATCATATAATGTATAAGAGCTAATATATAGAGAAATAAATCATAACAGAAAATGCACGGGCTGTCACGCTGGTAGACAAGGATGGTTATCTTTTTTATAAGTTTAATTCAAAACAAGTCACTGAATCAAAGTGAGGAAGCAGGAGAGTGGTATCACGGCTGTTAGCGGTCTCATCAACGGCTCATAAGGTAAACATCTGATGTTAGCGATCTCACACACAGTTCGTTCAAGGGAACATCAGAAGGTGAGTATTCAGACACACAGTTCATCAGGTAAATGGTAGATCTTCAAGTAAACACCATGAGAATAATCACTTCCCTTATTTAGTAGATTAACGCTCCAAAGGCACAAAGGAGACATCCATGGAAGAAGAGGAGAAGACGAAGGAGCACAGGAGAGGACAACCATCCGACTTCGATACCGGCCGATGAATGGGAGAATGAGGTAGATTTTTATAGTGTCCTTTGATGAGGGGGAACAGGTGCAGAGGACTAGCAGGCTGGTGATGGTTCGCTGGATTGGAGAGAGGTGGATTGTAAGGGAGAGCGGTGATTGGTGGAGCAGGAGCGCGCCGAGGGTGTGACACTGGCAGATTATTATAAGGGTTTTGTGCAGAAAAGCTAGTTCATGCTTTCATGACTTCCAGGCTGGACTACTGTAATGCTCTGTTTGCTGGTTTCACAGCATCCTCTATTAACAAACTTCAGCTAGTGCAAAATGCAGCTGCCAGAGTTCTTACCAGGTCTAGAAAATTGGATCATATCACCCCAATTTTATCCTCCTTACACTGGCTGCCTGTTAAGTTTCGTATTGAATATAAAATGTTGCTTCTTACCTATAAAGCCTTAAATAATCTAGCTCCTGTTTATCTAACCAACCTCCTGTCTCGCTACAACCCAACCCGCTCTTTACGATCTCAAAACTCAGGGCTTCTAGTAGTACCTAGAATAGCAAAATCGAGTAAAGGAGGTCGAGCCTTCTCATTTATGGCCCCTAAACTCTGGAATAGCCTTCCTGATAATGTCCAAGGCTTAGACACACTCTCGCAGTTCAAAACTAGATTAAAGACCTATCTTTTTAGCAAAGCATACACTCGGTGCATTACATGGCGATATGACGCATGATGTGCCCCACACAGGATTTTGCTTCTCGTTTATATACACTATGAACAGCAGCTACGCTAATTATTCTCCTTATTCTGTATTTCCACCTGGGGGTACTCATCCTGAGGCCCTCAGACTATGCAGTGCCACTGATGAGATCCAAGACCAGCGACGAGATGATCCCAAGGTTTTCATAATCCTGGACCAGGGCGTATCCTGAGCAGCTGCTGTGGTGGTCATGGAGGAGTGGAGAGCATGAGACTGATTCCTGTGATGCTCCAAGGACAGACGAGTCTTCGCTGAGGTCCAGCTTCCTGCGCCTAGACTGCAGCTCTGCACAAGACGTTTGGCCATAGGAGAAATGGTCGTGCCCAACTGAGCCAGGTTTCTCTCGAGGTATTTAAATCTTCACTTTCGCCAATTGGTGAAGTTTTTTCCTCGCCGCTGTCGCCACTGGCTTGCATAGTTCGGGATCTGTAGAGCTGCGCATCGATGGATTTACTCTTCAGTGTTTGGACTCTCAGTAGTGAATATTAAACCACACTGACCTGAGCTAAACTGAACTGAATTGAACTTAAACTCTGAAAACTGAACTGACACCGTTTCAATTCACTATAATCTTTCATGTGAAGTTGCTTTGACACAATTTACATTGTGCTACAAGTGCTATACAAATAAAGATGAATTGAATTGAATACTGTAATATAGAACACTAACCCAGACAATATATCACTTTAAACTATTAAAAATGTTAATAAAAGTCACTTTTTTTTAACTTTTCAAGGTTAAAAGTTGTTGGAAGAAAGATCAAGGTGCCATAATGCAATTCAAAAGCATAAATAAACAGGGAAAAATAAAAACATCAGTCACAAAATGTGGAAAACTGCTAATTTACAGGTATTTTTAAAATAACACATTCATAGAGATGAAAAATGAGACGCAAGTTTGCAACTATAATTTATAATTATTTAAAGTATTTTATGAAACTAATTTTATGAATCTAATAGACACAGAACTTCTTTCAACTGAATCTGAGACAGATAAAAGGTATTTAGAGCTCAGTATATGCTCTGTACATTCATTTCCAGTGTGTAGCACTGTGATTACTGATGAAACGAGACCATAAAGCTGAACTAAATCCACCAGTAGGTGGTGACATCTCTTAATGAGTGCGTCATTGAGCCTCAGAGCTCGATATCTCCCAAAAACGAAACCATCTGATGCTTTGTTCTGCTTTGTTTGGTATTATTTTTGTTGACAAAAATACAGCAAAACAGCAGAAGAATTTGAATATTTTGGTTAACAATAACTGTTAATTAGTATTGTAGTAGTGTTGTATAAAATAATACACATAATATGTTATGCATTTTATGAAAATTAACTCACTGTAAAATAATGGTGCATATAGAATTTGAATGGAAAAAATATATAATAAAATATCAAAACATTTTACTATATAATATATAAAGTATATGGTATTTTTAAATATATTAAACTATTACTATAAAGCTCTAATCGGAACTTCGGGAGCGATCGTATTCCCTATAGTTTTGCAATTAATTCTACAACAAAGAGACACTAACAAAAAGATTCTGTGCTTAATTTTCACAGTATGTTGATGCATGTCAAGCTATTTCTCTCATTCACAAATTTCCCGCTTGAAAGGAAGACACATCATCAAAGGAGTTTTTAAACTGGATTCCACTCATCCATTTATTACAGCAGAAAGCAGCAGAAAGGTGAAAAACCGGCTGCCACTCCGGGACTTGATGATGGTTTTTTGACGTTTGTGCTCTTCTTTTTTTTTGCTCAATTTCGGCGGAGAATCAGCTTTGGCGGAGGTTTCGTTTTGGCGGAGATCCAGAGTTTCAGTTTCCTTTTTTTCTGACGTGAAGCCGAACTACTCCATGTCCTTCCGCCTCTCCTCCGATTGGCGGATGGATGGTTTTTTTCTCATTTTATTTTAGTTTGGCTTGACACCTCCCACTCGATTTTCTTGGGATAAAGAGGAAATCGCATCTTTTTGAAGGCAAACTGTTTGGTTCGATTAATTTTTGCTTCCAAAGGGATGTTCTCCGAATTATTCACTCTTTTGCTCCTCAGCAGGAAGTAGAACAACCAGTCGTCTGACATCTCGGTGAAGGACAGTACTCGGGATTTTCTCTTGACAGGTTTTGGAATTTTGAGAATTTGGCCTTGCTTTTGATGGCTTTGTGATCAGAACAGGGTAACTTGAGAATGTCCGTATATTTACATCTCTTACAACACCCTTGCTGTCTGGATTGACACTGATTACTCTGCCAAGCTTGAATTGCCCTCTGAGTGCGTTCTGATCTGCGATCCAGACAATATCCCCAATTGCGACGTTTCTGTGTGAAGTGTGCCACTTGCTCCTAATTAATAAATTAGGACCTGCAAGCTGGCTCCAATGTTTCCAAAACTTATTTACCACTGCCTGCATTGCTTGGAGTCTTTTGAAGGGATAGCTGGAAAAGTCAAAAGTTTTGATGTCACCACTTTGGGACGCTCGTCCGAGCAATAGCGCATTTGGCGTTACATATTGAATGCAGCCTTCCTGAGTTTGTGCCCTGGCGTCGATTGGTCGCTCATTAGCAAGGTTAGCTGCTATTTGAAGGGCTGTTTGCATTTCACTATAGGTGAGAGTGGACTCCCCTCCGCAGTTTTGTAGTGCCCTCTTGATAATGCGCACTGCAGCTTCAGCAGCTCCATTTCTATGTGGGGAATCAGCTGGATGAATCTTCCAGATCCACTCAGTTCCATTTTTTATTGCTGTTTCCTCCAGAGTAGATTTGTCAATTCCCTCCAGGAATTGGTACAGATCCTGCAAAACTGGTCTTGCTCCGATGAAATTGGTACCAGGATCAGAAAAGATCTTTCTGGGATAGCCTCTAATTGCAGCAAATCTTTGAAAGGCCATTAAGAAACCTTCGGTTGACTGAGAGTTAACCAATTCCGTGTGGATTGCCCTGCTCGACATACAACAAAAGACAACACCCCAGACCTTCAGCAAGACTCTCCTCTTGACATCATCTTTCACATGATAAGGTCCGAAAAGATCTACTGCTGTGAACTCGAAGGGTGCAGCCGGTTGGGTTCTTTCTAAAGGAAGATCACCCATTACTTGCTGACACTTTTTTGCTTTGTTCTTCCTACATTGAATGCAGCTGTCCACAATTTTTTGAGCTATTCTTCTGCCTTTTATTACCCAGGCTCTTCTTCGCATTCTAAGCAGAGTCTCAGCCAAGCCTCCGTGGCTCTCTTTGTGAGATTCTCGAGCTAGTAATGTGGAAATCCAGGAATTAGAAGGAAGAATTGGAACACTCAGCTGATCATCTTTAAAGACCTGCACCCTGCCACCGCAGACCAGCAATCCAGAGTCTGGATCTTTATAGACTACCAACCTCTCTTTAGTGGTATTTGGAAAGGTTACCCCCTCTTGTTCAGCAAGAAAAATGTCTCGTAGAGCATCTTCTCTTTCTCTTACTGAAATGGTTCCTTCTGACAAGACTGCCTCCCACTTTGGTTTATTTAAAGTCCGTTTTCTGCTGAGGAACTTCTTTGCAGCTCTCCAAACCCATGCTATTGTTTTAACCAGTCGTGACAGATCACTGAACCGCTTCATGTCACACAAGTTCAGGACAGCCAAACCTGCTGGTGGTCTTTTTGGTTCTACTTGAACCAAGTTGGGGCTCTCAATTATTGTCGGCTCTTTTTGGTTTGTTTTTGACCTTGTCAATACAGCTGCAAATGCTTTCTTTTGAAGTTCGTTAATGCTTTCTTGGGCAGTGATAGCTAAGTCCTTAGCTGACTTGATTGGCCATTCATCTACTGGCAAGCTCAGGAATCTTGGCCCATTTTGCCAGTCTGAACTTTCATCGAGATTTTGAGGGCTAGCTCCTCTAGTTATCACATCAGCAACGTTTTGTGGGCCTGGTATCCACCACCACTCTTGCGCCTTTGTAATTCCTTGGATCTCCCCAATCCGATTGGCGAAGAATGTTTTGTAGCCATAGCTTTCACGTTGTATAGCACCAAGTACTGTTTGGCTATCAACTAAATGGTACCATTTCTCCACTTGAATTCGGCAGTGCTGCTCAAAGTACTTACGCAAGCGTGAGGCGAACACTGCTCCACACACCTCTGCCTTGATAGCATCTCCCTTTTGGTCTAAAGGAGTCAGCTTAGCTTTGGATTCCACAAGCCTGACTACTGGGCCCTGTTTTGAGTCCCATCTCAAGTACATTACAGCACCGTAAGTGTTTTCGCTCCCGTCAGAAAAGGTTATCGCCCAGGGCTGACCTTCAAAGTCTGGAGGTGTTATGGCTCTTGTGAATTTAATTTGGCCTAGTTGGATGTATTGTTCAAAGAGTTTGATTGCATCTTCTCTAAGATCATCTGAGAGAGCCGCATCCCAAGTTTCGTTAACTTGAAGTCTTCTATTCTTTGCCTCTTGAAAAGCTCTGCGAACCAGAATTGCTCCCTTTTGTTTGGCTGGAGTCACTAAGCCTACTGGATCATATACCCCTGATACCTGACTCAAGAGCTCCCTTCTCGTCAGTGGATTTGGTGTCTGGGCTCGAACTTGCTCCTGTGTTAAGTTTTGTCCGAGTCTAATTTTCTTTTTTCTTTTTGAAAAATTGATGGATGTCATCACGTACAACATGTCGTCTTCCACAGAGTAGCCCAGACCAAGTGCTTTGTTGTCATCATCATGCATTTGGTTTGGTAGAACCATGACCTTTTCCTTTATATTACAGCACTTGTCATCAGACTTTTCCCTCCCACTTTGACCTGAGAAGACCCACGGTTTCAGATGAAATCCTCCAGCTTTCAAGATCAATTCTGTGTTTGCCACAATGGACTGTAGTTGGCTGAAGTCATTGTGAGATGTGAGAATATCATCAACGTAGCTGTCATGTTGGATTACCCGTCGTTCCTCCTCAAGGTGAGCAAACGATGGCAAATTGGCAGTTTCACGCATTGCCAGTTGCGCAATGCATCCTGCTGGTTTGTCTCCAATATTGACTCTCGTGATTGCGTATTCTCCCAGCTTCTCATTCTCGGAGTCTCGCCAAAGAAATCTGTGCAAATGTACTTCTCGGTCCTCCAACCAAACTGAATTGTACATTTTCTTAATATCCCCCAATGCGGCATATATTCCACTTCTGAATCTCAGCAGGACAGCACGTATCTGATTTAGAACGTCTGGTCCTTTAATTAACAGGTCATTCATGCTGACACCTCTGAATCTTTGGCTGCTATTCCAAACGAGTCTTACTGGGGTTGTGACTGAGTGAGGGTTAGGAGCGATAAGATGACTTACATACCATACAGGTCCGACCCAATCAGCAACTGAACATTCAGGTAGCTTAACTGCAGCCCCTCTGTCAAGCATGTCTTTCACTTGGGCACTATAAGCTGCTTTCCACTGAGGATCTTTGGCCAACTGCCTCTCTGTCCGCAGAAATGTCGCCTCAACTGCACACCTATTGTCTGGTAAGGAAGTTGGGTCCTGTGTCCAAGGATATTTAGAATGCCAGTGTGGCTCATTGCTGTGTTTGTCCTGCATGACATAAGTGAGACCTTCTTTTACTAATTCCAGCTCCCTCTCCTCAGCAAGAGACATTTCTTTTCCGCCAGGTTGACAATTCCCGCAGCGACAACCCCCACACTTTGGCTCACATGCTGCACCAATGGAATCCCACTTCCACCATTCAAGAAAGTCTTGAATACTGGTTGAGACGCTTGATTCATGGAGTCTGGCAAGTGGTTTGTATGGTGGACGGTACTCCGTTACTTCCTCATATTTAACAGCAGCCAATCTCATTGAACGTGCAAAGTGAGTCTTGGACCGGTAAGCAGATACAGTCACATCATCGAAAAGCTCAGGATGAGTTCCTCCAATCGTCTTTCCAAGTGGACCATCCCACAGTACCAGGTCTCCAACAATTTTAATCCTTTGTGGAGCTAACTGTCCTTCCCGATGGCTTATGAGCAGGTCGACTACTTTTGGCCTTGCAAGATCGGCAAGAGGTATGTCTGGAAACAATTTCTTCAATTGGTCAGGTTGCACTGTATTGTTAATTTCAGCGATGCTTTCCAACCCATAGCAAGCCAATTGGTGGGACTTGAAGGTTCCCTGGGAGGTTCTCACCCTTATTTTCAGAAGATAACGTTTAGTCTTCATCCGAACCTTCATGCCTCCAACTCCATGGATAACAAGAGTTATCTTTTCCCCTTTTAGGTTCAAACGATCAGCAGCGCTGTGTGTTATGTAATTAGTGTCTGATGCCAAATCAATTAATGTTCCAATTTTTTGACCAGCATTGGCTGTCACATTTAGAAGCATCATGATTACAGGCAATTCTAGCAGCCCACTTTGTGCTAGTAAATTTGGCTTTTCCTTTGTCGCATTGAACACTCTTGCTGTAGTGTTTGAGAACACATTTCGACACTGCTGTGCTAACTCTGGTGGAAGCCTGCTGAGAAAATCTTCCTGATCTCTAGTGTAGTCTTTTACACCTTTCTCTGTTTTTGAACAAAGTTTATTATTCTTCTGGTCAGCACGTTTCTCCTCTCTTTTAGCATTAGGGCATAAATAATAGTGATGCTCAGGGACACTCTCATCTTCACAGTCTTGTCTTTTGCACAAGTAGTTTCGTTTACAGAATGAATGCTCCTCATGGACCTCGAGACATTTTTTACAAGCTCCAAGTGCACTTATTGCAGCCTTTTTGTCTGCTAATTTCGATGCCCGGAACTGCCTACAGAAGTAGAGTTTCCATTTATGCTTAGTATCACCACAGACTACACACCCAGCCTGGTCAGTGTTTGATTTTGTGGACTTCGTTCTTGCCCATTTTGGTTCATTTCGCACATCCTTTCTGTTAGGTTCTTCAAGTCTTAATTGTTCCAACTGCTCGTAGATGTTCTCTTGCTTCTTGAGGAAATCCAAAAGGTAGTCAAACCGATTATCTGGTGTGACTGCACTCTGTTGGGCAGATATGTGAATAAGCCATTCCTTTTTTAAACTTTCAGGAAGTTTTCCTTCAATCGATTTTGTTACCAGAGGGTTGTTTATGGCCCCAGTATTTCCAAGATCACTCAAATCCCCAAGTGCCTTTTCTACTTCTTGAATTAGTTCAACAATTTTCCGTGGTTGGTGACTTCTAATAGGAGGAATTTTTTGCAAGTCTTCCACTATTTCAATAGCAATTGCTGTCACGTTGCCATAGCGATTTTCCAAGACACGAAAAATGTCATCAGCAGTATTATAAGTGGTGAGGCGGAGCTCTCTTACAATCTTTTCTTCAAGACTGTCTAGCAACTGAACCTTTTTGACCTCCTTAGAGCCAGTGGGCTCACCCTGCTTTTGGAGTGCCTCCCAATCCTTCTTCCATCTGTGAAAATCTCTCTTGCTACCAGAGAACTTTGGTAGAGTTGCAGGTTTTAACTTAATTGTTGCTATGGGGTAAGTAGAAATCACTGGGGCATGTGCTATATTCCTAGCTTCCTCCACTTGTTTTGCTTGCATGAAATCAGCTTTCCTCGCCACTAACCTGGTAATGTTTACTTCGAGTGCTCTTTGTCTCTGGCTGAAACCTCTCTCATCACCTGATGGGATGCACCGTTGCCATTTGCTGTACATATCTTTTGCATTTCTTATCAGATTTTGAAGGTGACTAAGCATGAAATCGTATGCTTCATAATTTCCAGTTGGATCTACTGCTTCAACTCTATCACTCTCAGCTTCAGCAACCTGCAGTGCTGTGGAAAGTTCAACATCTCCATATCTGGTCCATAAAGTTTCATGAAGAAGAACTTTCATTTCATCCAGTTTTAACTCACAGTCGCTGGCAGTTTTCTCGAGGTCGTCTTTTTGCTTTTCTGTTAATTCCGCTGACTCGGCTGTATCCAGATCTGCCTCTAATTCTGCAATCATGCCTGCTTCGAGATCGTCATTTACTTCCATGACTTTCTCTGCTTGTTTTGTGAGTTTATTTAAATTGTCTTGAAGATCCATCTCTGTCATGTTTTTACAAGTTTTGAATATAGTGTTGGCTAGACGTGTGAATGCCCTTTTTTCCACAGTCCTTTTTGCTTTTAGTTGTTCGATTGACTTCCCTACCGCCTGCGTGGCCATTTTGATTTCTGTCCACAGTGATTCTTCAAATTAAATATATTATCTTCTCACTTGCCTTTTTTGAGTCACACAGGTTTCCAGTTTTTCTGGTTTCCCGGTTTTTCACTGTCAAGCTATTTCTCTCATTCACAAATTTCCCGCTTGAAAGGAAGACACATCATCAAAGGAGTTTTTAAACTGGATTCCACTCATCCATTTATTACAGCAGAAAGCAGCAGAAAGGTGAAAAACCGGCTGCCACTCCGGGACTTGATGATGGTTTTTTGACGTTTGTGCTCTTCTTTTTTTTTTGCTCAATTTCGGCGGAGAATCAGCTTTGGCGGAGGTTTCGTTTTGGCGGAGATCCAGAGTTTCAGTTTCCTTTTTTTCTGACGTGAAGCCGAACTACTCCATGTCCTTCCGCCTCTCCTCCGATTGGCGGATGGATGTTTTTTTTCTCATTTTATTTTAGTTTGGCTTGACAATGCACTTCCAACCGAAACCGAATATTGAGTAGGGGGCGGGGCTTTCTTTTTTTAAGAGTAAGAGGGCGTGGTTAAGAATATTGTGGCCAAAGCTGTCAAACTGACATCAGACAAGGATCGCCACTCCAAACGTAGAAGCAAATGATCAGATTTGATTGAAGATTACCAAAACAAACATTATTTTTTGGTGGATTAACGTGCATTGATTTATTATTCACCTAAAGAATAACAATGTGCGCTAGCATAATAAACATGGTAAATTTTGATTTGACAAGGACTACTTTAAGCCTCTCTGTAGTCCACCCCAGTAACTTTTGAATTTTTTTCCAGTATAGTCAACCTCAAAAATAAATCTACCCTGAGAAAAGGGACGAGAACAATGTGCAGTTCTAAGCCCCAGTCTTCCCTCTTTACTTTAAAAATAGATGTACACTGGCCGATCACCAAAGACAGCGAAAGAACAGACATCTTTACTGATCTCACCGACACATAGGCAGAAGCATCGGTATTGTTGAGTGTGAGCTGGAGCGGCTCGTCTCGGCTGTACACGGCTGTGACTCTCTTGGACCAGATTGAAGGGATGTAGTCCCTGTACTGCAGCTGCCAGTAGAAAGAAAAGATCCTGTGCAGGTCCATAGCCAGACAACTGCAGTCATACACTATGATCCCAAGCTCCTTCAGCTGAAACAGAAAAAAACAGGAATAAGATTCACAGTATCTCAGTTTGTGACGTGAAATGTTTTACTTGAAAGTGTGCTGTATTTCTTCAAACTAAACAATAGTTTAGCATTAAATGTACAGTTTACCTCCAAAAAATAATGATTGCAGTTAGTTTTATTGTTTCTCAAGCTACGCAAGATGTTTTTTTTTTCTTGAACAGGATATTAAAGGTCCCAAGAAATTAAAAATAACGTTTTTTTTAGATGTTAGTATCATTATGTTAGCTTTGAGGATATCTTTAAGCTAGTGTGCACCAACAGAATGACAAAATGTGCATTTAGAAGATATAAACATTCAAAGCTTGCAGTTTGTCACTTCCGCTTAAACCACAGGTGTCAAATCCAGTTCCTGGAGGGCCACAGCTCTGCACAGTTTAATTCCATCTTTGCTTCAACACACTTATGGCCCGTTTCCTCTGAGTGGTATGGTACAGTACAGTATGGGTCGGTACGGGTCACCTTTATTAGGTTTGTGTTTCCACTGCCAAAAGGGTACCAATGGTACAATGGTAGCAACTAGCTTCGCATTTTGGTACTAGGGCTGTGCAAAAATATCAATACATCTAACTATCGCAATAATTTCTTTTACGATAGTGTATCGATAGTCCAACCTCAAGTATCGATTCAAGTGCCAAACGACCTCCTCCTCCACTCCTGTAGATAGCGAGCTAACTCGCGATCAACAAAATGCCAAATAGTACGGTATCAGAAGTAAGCAAGAGTGAGCATGGTGGAAAATATAAAGGTGCCTCCAGCTTTTAGAGCTGACGTGTGGCTGCACTTTGGTTTTAATGCTATTAGGGTTGGGTCGACAGGCGATGCCATCGCCCATCGCAGATGGCCTATAGACATCACGATGCTGAGGCGGCATCGCCGATCCGCTGCCCCTCCTCCGTTGCAAACCCGCTCGTGAAAAATACCCACTTAGGCCTCGTTTACACTAATTCAGATTAGTTTTAAAATGGCATTTTAGAATGAAAATGATCCACGTCCACACTGGCGTTTCATCTGGCATTTCTTAACAGCTCTCCGCCCGCTGAAAACGCAAATCACGTGACCACAACCACCCACACACACACACATACACACACACACTGTCATGCGCTCGTCTGAGCTCCAGAGAACAGTGCACGTCGGACAGTTTATCAAGGATGTACCGCTGGATCGCGTCTCACTATAAGTTAGTTGTAACGTTTTGAGCCACACGGCTCTTCATTAGACAGTGTTCATCACAATCAGGTGTTCCTATTTGTACACTTCCGGATCACATGATGCGTAACAGGAAAAAACGACTATATATATACACATACATACATACATACAGTGGTGTAGTCCTAAAAAAAAAAGTGGTGTACTATTACCCACCCAACCCAAATTTTAAAAGTAGGCAAAGAAACAACGAAACTAATATATATATATATATATATATATATATATATATATATATATATATATATATATATATATATATATATATATATTTTTTTTTTTTTTTTTTTTTTTTTTTTTATATAAGTTACCTGTAACTATTGAAAGAAAAAACAAATATTATGGAAGTCAATGGTTACAGGTGTCCAGCTTTCTTCAAAATGGTAAAGGTTGAGGAAAGGATGAAAATTTTACTTTTTTTGAATGAACTATCCATTAAAAAAGGAAAAATATTTAAACAAATTTGTTCATTTTAAAGCGAGATGCTAATAGCCTAATCCTATTCAATGATTTATGCTTAATAGTGCCCCCAGCAGACCCGGAGATTGGCTGAGTATATTAAGCTGTGGTAAAACCTGGGTAAAAGCCAACTGTTTAACTCTAAAGGGACTTGTAAAATGAGCCTATATAATTAATATAACAATATATATATATGGGGCAACCCAGTGGCGCAGTAGGTAGTGCTGTTGCCTCACAGCAAGAACGTCGCTGGGTCGCAGGTTCGAACCTCGGCTGGGCTGGGTCAGTTGGCGTTTCTGTGTGGAGTTTGCATGTTCTCCCTGGGTTCGCGTGGGTTTCCTCCGGGTGCTCCGGTTTCCCCCACAGTCCAAACACATGCAGTACAGGTGAATTGGGTAGGCTAAATTGTCCATAGTGTATGAGTGTGAATGTGTGTGTGGAAGTTCCCAGAGATGGGTTGCGGCTGGAAGGGCATCCGCTGCGTAAAATCGTGCTGGATAAGTTGGCGGTTCATTCCGCTGTGGCGACCCCGCAAGGGACAAAGCCGACAAGAAAATGAATGAATGAATGAATGATATATATATATATATATTTTTTTTTTTATCAGGAAAATAAAAAGTTTTTTTCTTCAAAAACTCAAATACTAGTTTATACTCATGTATTTTTCCATGTTTTAAATAGAACTGCCACTTTTATAATTCAAAATGGCATAAATATAAACATATTAAAAAATGTACAGGCTAATTTACATATTTCACTACCATAATATAAGTCATAATAGGAAATAATTTTTAACAAGATACAACACATAATGTTTCACTCTGATCTCACTCTGATATGCAGTTAAAATGAGTACATTCACTGAGTGCTTCTGTCACTGTGTTTAATCCTGTGCATGAATGTATGATATATAATGCCACATGCACTGTAATGTGTTTTATAATCATAGTTTATTGATAAATGTTCATTAAGAGTTGCATTTTCGCTGGAGGAAACAGCTGTGATGATGAGGGGAGCGCCGAGGAAACAGTAGATGGGGAAACCCGATTGGTACATGTGATACAAGTGTTTATATGGCAAAGAACTGCAAATATGCAGATATTATAACAATCTATAGATAAACACACCTTCTGCTCTCACTCTGCAAAGCTGTGGTTTGCTGATTAAACGAAAAACGAGTTGAAAACGGAGGAGCGGAAGTCTGAAAAATTAAAGAGGACTAAGGTGATCATTTATAGTGTACAGTTCAAGAGGAAATCGCAAAACATTTCGAGGGACTGAATAGAAATATAGGGGGCTAAAGCGATGCCCATGCTTTTTTAAAATAATTATACCTCAGTGTTTCAGCGAGACATCATTTAGTTGACTTGTCGTCGTTATCGAAAAACTCCCGAAATTGTCTCACAGCTGCTGCGGTCGTCAGGCGGCGGGGAATGGCGCAAACTAAACAAAAATCCACTGATTGCAACGAATAAGATGCAAGTAAAAAAACCATTTGGTATACAGTTAAAGAGGACGCGAATACACGTAAATTAGGGAAGTCTAATCAGAAAAACAAGTGAGTATACCGAGGGTATACGCAATTATTGATCCTCAGAAGTCGTAATACCCAAACAGCTCATGGAAAAAAGTAGGCATACGGAGTATACGTGCGTATAGCCCGGACTACACCACTGCATACATACATACATGCATACATATATGTACATACATATACATGCACATACATACATACATACATACATACATACATACATACATACATACATACATACATATATACATACATACATACATACATACATACATACATACATACATACATACATACATACATACGCATATGTATATGCATACATACATGCACCTCTATAAATTGTACAGCTAAATATTTCAAATACAGAAACAAACCATCATATTATGATTTTATAATTAATGAATTTATAATTTTGCACCTGTTGCGTTTTTTGACTGAGCACCCAGTTAAGAGGGATGTGCGTGCTTTTGTACAGTTTTTCATTGTAAACTTTCTTTCCCATTAAAAATATATGGTAGCAAAACAGAACTGACGCCACTGTGCAATCCTAAAATCTATACCTGAATTACTTCTTACCCGAAAAAGAAAACCTTAACTTAAGTGAAACTAGACCAGAGTCCAACCCAATCCAGCGCCATTTATTTTTTGAGCTCAACTGGACCCAAACTAAAATGGTATTGACGTGTTCATTGCCTGCAGCTATGCTGTCAGTAAGAAAAAAACCCTTCTGCTGAGATGACTGATTAGGCCACTGCTCCAGTACTTTCATTTATTTATTTGTTTATGTATTATTGCTTTCTGTTATTGCTTGTCTGATGAATATGATATGTTTCTGGGTCTGGCTTTGATTTGTGGGGGCTTTTAACACACTGGGCTCTATTTTAATGATCTAAGCCGCAGATGTGAAACTCGGTTCCTGGAGGGCTGCAGCTCTGCACAGTTTAGTTTCACCCCAAATCAAACACACCTGATGAAACTAACTGAGCCCTTCAGGCTTGTTTGAAACCTACAGGTAAGTGTGTTGAAGCAGGGCTGGAACAAAGGAGCTTGACACCGCTGATCAAAGCACATGTTCTAAAGCGCACTGCGCAAGTGCACTTAGGTTGTGTCTGAATACACTTTTGCTATTTCAAGGACAGTCAGGTTTTATTTAAAAAAAGTGTCCTTGCTGTCGTAATGAGTTATGGGTATGTTTTAGGTGTCGCATGCTTTAAACCAATCAGAGTCTCATCTCTCATTCTTTTAAAAACAAGTTCTCTCTTTTCTCTCTTTACGTGGCGGACTTTGGTGCGAGGTTAAAGCAAGCAGATGATCTACAGCAGTGGTTCTCAACTGGTTTGGCCATGGGACCCACATTTTTACATGGTCATCAAGCCGCGACCCAAACTTTTAGGAACCATAATATAATTTTAGGAATTATAATTAATTTGTATTTATTTGTTAACATACACAAATAGTGAAAGATAAATCACAAGTCACCAATATTTACAAATAAACAATATTTTATTGCTGTCATTTAACAAAATGTATCAAATTATAGAAATATTACAAAGTAAGGGTAAGAAAAGGTTCAGTTACCATGAACTAAACTGAACTGTTAATAAAACATTAACACTGATCCTGTTGAACAGAACAAATCAGCAAATTACAGTAAAATGATTAAAACAATCATAACCATTTTTACATTTAATATGACAGCAATTACAAACATCTGTTTCACTTAACAGTAATTTGGGAAGCTAATGAGATAACTGAGTATGTGCTTTACTCATGATAAGAGTTTCAAAGTCTGGGGTGATGGTAGACCCGAAGATCGTGCTCTATGTCCAACCTGTTCCTTTGCTTTGACTTAAGCTGCACCAAGGAAGAGAAGCCACTTTCACACAAATACGTAGTGCTGAATGGTAGGATGGATTTGATCGCACGAATGGCAAGGGACGAATACTCAGAAAGCACTTTGCGGCACCAAAACTGGGAGAGGCTTTACTTCACTGAATTTCTTTTTCAGCGTCTTATCACATGACGGCTCCACAAGCTGATTCTCTTTGTTGCTCGGCAACATGACGCTTTCCACGTCAATTCCAAAGGGATTGCTCATCCACGGATCATCATAATGTTTATCGGGAAGTAGTCAGTTCGGTTGTCGCGCGCGCATTTCAAAATAAAAGTCCGGTATAAGCAAAATAAGTTAAAAAATGAAACTTTTGTTGTTTTTTTGACCACACACTCCGCGACCCACTGAAAATGTTCCCGCGACCCACTTTTGGGTCGCGACCCACCAGTTGAGAAACACTGATCTACAGAATGACCCATGTTCCACCCCAGCCCCCTTAGGTGAAAAAGGCATGAAAAGGTAGCATTTTTTTGTATTTATGTAGACAGAAATAATCTTTTTCAAATTAATTCTTTAATATTTCATATTTAAAGATGTTTGTGTGCTGCTGTGCATCCCTGTGTGTATAATAAGCAATGTCTACATACTTTGTGGACCCACCTATAGGCACATATCACTAATGCACTCTTTAAATAACAAAAATAAATAAATAAATAACTACACCATTAATTTTAGACCAGCTTTTAGGTCAGTGGCATGGTCTATTTCAGTTACCTAAAATAAGCAATCGACAACGATGTATCTTAACACACCTCCTTTTAAAACCAAATGTATTTGCCATTTAAACAATGTGAAAATGACATGCCAGGCTGAAACTAGCAAAAAACACTTATGTCATGCTTGGCACCACATTTCATCAGGTGTATGATAGGACTCACTGCATATTAAGTGAGTTTCTCTGATGATCACTTTAACCTCATTACTTTTTAATTCTTAACTTTTCGACTCTTATTAGGACACAAGAGAAACACTGACGTGTCGGATACAAGAAATTTAGCTTGATTCTATAGTCAAAGTAATAATGTTGTACATGATGTCCTTTTTTTTTTTTGCATAAACCAATCGTTTAGCTTCAGAATAGCTCAATGTATTGTCATTTGATTTTGCCCTGCACATGCATTTTTCATTTTATTGACATTTTACTTACCATTAAAGACCTAAGTTTAAGCTATAAATCATCTTTAGCGTTCTGCTAAAGAAAGAAAATCAGCTACAGTTACAGAAGTCAGAGTTATTAGCCCTCCTGAATTATTAGCCCCCTGTATATTTTTTACCCAATTTCTGTTTAACAGAAAGAAGATTTTTTTGACACATTTCTAAAGATAATAGTTTAATAACTGTAACGAGTCTCCTAGTTCCACCCACTGGCCGGCCGAAGCAGGAAGGACAGAGACTCATCTGCAGAATTCGGAACACCTGGTCTCCACCCCTATAAAGCACCGGCTATGTTGGCTTGTGTTCGCTTGCCCCTGGTTATTTTGTTTTGTTTGTTTCTAGCTTTTGGTTAACAGTTGATTTTTGCTAATCTAAGTTTGAGCATTTGATTATTTCTAATTTGATTATTTGCTTATTCTTTAATGCTTAAATAAATACCTTTTCACTCACCAAACCAATAGTTTATGTCCTTCTTTAATTAGTCATGGATTTTGAGCCAAGTTGTGAGAAATATGGGGGCTCGTCCGTAAGTTTAATTTGATAATAAGTTTGTTTATTTAATGAATTTTGTTAATGTAGTGATTAATTCGTATATATTTTTCTTGACTAATATTCATTTTATTTCCAAGAGATGGGTTGCGGATGGAAGGGCATCTGCTGCGTAAAAACGTGCTGAATAAGTTGGCGGTTCATTCCGCTGTGGCGACCCCAAATTGATAAAGGGACTAAGCCGAAAAGAAAATGAAAGAATTAATTAATATTCATTTTACTGCCAAATTTGTGGATGATTATATCAGATGGTTTGGTATCTTTTTTGTTTGACGGGAGCACAGCCATGGATTCAGGTAAATCTGGGCTTCTTGTGTATTCGGGGAAAGATTCGTTTTGGAATATACTTTTCCCTGTGTAGGTATAGTGAGGTGTCCTTTGGATATTTTTTTTATTTTGTTATTATTGTATGGTGAAATCGGCTGGAGCAGTTGTCTCGGGTACACATCCGTGTTCTGTAGCGTTGACTCGTCAATTGGTCGCTGTTGCGAACGCTGTTTTACAGTGTTACTAGTTACTAAGAACTGGTTTATTTTATCTTTGCCATGATGACAGTACATTTTATTTGACTAGATATTTTCAAGATACTAGTATTAGTATTTACTTAAAGTGACATTTAAAGGCTTAACTATGTTAATTAGGTATAATGATGGTTTGTTCTGTAGACAATTGAAAAAAAAATGTTGTTTAAGGGGGCTAATAATATTGACCTTAAAATGTTTTTTAAAAAAATTAAAAACTGCTTTTATTCTAGCCGAAATAAAACAAATAAGACTTTCTCCAGAAGAAAAAATATTATAGAAAATACTGTGAAAAATTTCTTGCTCTGTTAAACATAATTAGTAAAATATTTGAAAAAGAAAAAGAGAAGAAAAAAAAATCATAAGAGTGCTAATAATTTTGACTTCAACTGTATATCGCAGATGCAAAAATGAACAGCAAACTTTCAGCAAAACAACAACAACAACAGCAAAGTTTCATTCCTTTGATACATCTTCCAAATACTTTTAAATGGTGGAAATTCTTCACCTTGGACAGAGCCTTCCAGTTCATTCCAGCACTGCCGATGTAAATGTGCTTCCTGTCCACGACCCAAAAGGAGGAAAGCAGTCGTCCTCTGGTGAGGGCCGTCATGTTGACATAGCGAACATCGGCATCTGGGAGAGACAGACAGCCATGTGGGCAGTAGTTTGGGGAGCTGATAAGCACTCAACCTTGACGAGAGATCTGCCTGTCATTCAACTCTGGCATAGACAACATTACACATTCGTGATGTTTTGACCTTGTGCAGAGCCTTGGGGGACTGAAGCAGGGAAAAGCCCAAGGAGCTATGCCAAGTTATGACAGATGGAGGTGTGTCTGTGTGATCTTACAGAGATTGCTTCAGGAAAACATGCTTTAGTAATTCAGCAGCCATAAATCAGTGCATCACTATGCAGTTGGGGAAATAGGTATTGAACATGTCACCATTTTTCTCAGAAATCATTCTTCTAACGGTTCCGTTGACTTGGTAACAACCAAAGAAATCCATATAGGCAAAGAAAACAAATCTAATTAGTTTATAAATAAAGTTATGTGGAATAAAATGAAATGACGCAGGGAAAAAGTATTAAACACATGAAGGGAGATGTAGAAAGGCAGTGAAAGCCCAGACAGCAGCTGAAATCTCTCAGTAGTTCTTCAGCAACCCTCTGCCCTTCATCATTGTAAATGAATATTAGCTGCTTCAGTCCAACATCTACATTAGCAGGATGATGAAGATGAAACCAGGGTGGACATTTGAGCAAGACAATGATCTAAAACACAGCCAAGGAAACTCTCGAATGCTTTCAGAGAAAGAAAATAAAGCTGTAGAATGGCCCAGCCAATCCCCTGACTTAAATCCAATAGACAATACAAAATAAAGCTCAGATTTGATAGACGAGACCTACAGAACTTTCAAGATTTTTATACTCCAAGGTTTCTGCTACATTCATTCATCCGTGGCGGGCCGCCACGCCAAAATTCATCCCGCCACGGCTACATTACAGCTTCTTATTTAAAACATTTAGTCGTGTTTTTTATAGCGGATTATAAACACACCAAA
This sequence comes from Danio kyathit, assembly GCA_903798195.1. NCBI lineage: Eukaryota > Metazoa > Chordata > Actinopteri > Cypriniformes > Danionidae > Danio > Danio kyathit. The sequence continues at coordinate 10,338,975 of LR812524.1, forward strand.
ACATATTAGAGGTAAACCGCGCAAACTTTTCTGTAACCGTAGTAGTGCTGTGCGCTATTTGTTCAAGGTGACGTGCTGACTGACTCTCTGACAGACTGACTGACAGGTGCGTGAGTCTAGCAAACACCACGTATCTTTCAGTTAAGATGAACACAGTTTCCATAAGTATACTTTATTGATAAAGGTCAATGGCTCTGCATACAATGACTTTATCTTGCTGGAGTTTAATGCCGTTTCACTTTACTTCAGGACGCGTTAATGTCGGAAAACGCACAAAAACGCACTAAATCGCGCTTCAGCAGCGCTTACTGGAGAGCGCACGAGAAGATCTGCACTTGAACGTGTAAATTTGAGTGCGTGCAAGAAGTTCTGTGCTCAAACAGAGGAAATCAGCGCGCAAGCAAAGAGATTCGCATGCTCGTATTACATGAATGCTATCTCGACTTGTAATACTGCGTGTAATATTTGTCTTTGAAACAGTTGGCAGATCTGTGTAAAAAAAAAAGTCCTGCCGCCACTGCTAGAAAAAATCCTAGAGGAAACACTGTACTCTGTTAAAGTCTGTGAAAAAAGTCACACCTGAGCAATTCATGACTTCATTCTCCATATAAGAGGCGTCTTTAAGTTTTCAAAAACGCCTTTTATATAAAGTATTAAATACATTTCTGTAGTTCAGTACATTCTTCTTGTGTGATTTCATTGTTATTACACAGAACTCATTTTTCAGATTTGTTTGTTTTGCTTTATTTTTATGTTTGTATTGTTTGGGTTTTTACCAAAATCTGGTTCAATTCTATGTTAACAGCTCCTTTGGAAATATTATTCCCAGGAAAAAAACCAACACAGGTTCATTCTGAAAACGTAGTCCCGTAGACGTTTCTGGAGACGGCGAATTATGTAGTCGAAGATACGTATGGCTGCATTTCATTTCATTTTTTTAAAACGAATGCTAGGGGGCGGTATGACTGCGTTCCTTTTTACGCTTACCAGCTGACTGCTCACCTCCGTGTGGAGGGCTTTCCCGCCGCAACCAGTTTGTCTCGCTAGGTCGTCGTGTACGTCGGCGGATTTGAGACGCAGAGAGAAGTTGACCACGATGACAGGGTTCGAGTCCGGGGAAGAGCAGTTCCAGAAATCAGGTAAGACAAAAACAGAATCCAAAAAATAAAATGAACAAGTGAACAACAGGGTGAGAAAGTGGTAAAATCCGAAAACGTGGTAAAAATCAGACGAGGGTTTTTCTTTTTCTGGACGGCTTTGGGTTTAGGGAAGTGAGCGGGTGGCCGGGTCAATCGATAAAATTAGTTGGGTTTAGGGAAGGAGGAGGGTGGGTCAGCCGATTGGTCGGCCGGCCAGTCACTCGTTTGTTCAGTCGTTCAGTCAGTCAGACAGACAGTCGGTCGACAGCGGCCTCTGGTGGGTTTACACGAGAACAATGGGTGCAAACGGCACTCGCGAGAGAAATTTGAGACGTGAAAAAGCGTACGCAGCGTCCTCTCGCGGATTCGTAAAAACAAAAGCTGCAAAAATACGTACCTCCCGGGACATATTTGCGGTCTCCAGAAACGTCCACGGGACTACGTTTTCAGAATGAGCCTGGGTTGAAAAAAACATGACGTGTTGAATATTTATTTCCTTCACTATATTTAGAGATAGGAGTTCACTCACAGCGCTCAGACATGCTCTTTAGCTCAGTGGAGTTGGGTTGGTCACTGACAACCTTTAATTTGACACCTCGAGACTTCAGGCTTAACAATCTCTGAAACAAATACTGACCCTAAGAACAGAAAGACATTTTTATTAGTAGTAGTATACCATTCATAAAACTGAAAACAGTCATTTTAGATATTGAACAGTGGTTATTACTCAAAAAAAGATAAATAATAAAATCATAATCGATGCTTAAGTAAGCATTTTATATAAATTCAGTGTTGCTATAAAAACATTTCTAAAATGGGCTAGTAATAGTTAATGTTTTAATTGCGAACCGAACAATTCTACATGTAAAATGGTGATGGTAAAAATGCAAGGTTTTTGTTTATTTTTTCATTAATTAATTTTCCTTCGGCTTAGTCCTTTATGGGTCACCACAACGGAATGAACCATCAACTATTCCCGTATATGTTTTACATAGGGCATGCCCTTCCAGCCACAACCCAGTACTTGGAAACACTCATACACACTCATTCACACACATAGACATACACTATGGCCAATTTTAGTTCATCCAATTCACCTATAGCGAATGTCTGACTCTGGGGAAACCCACGCCAACACGAGGAGAACATGCAAACTCCGCACAGAAATGCCAACTGGCCCAGATGAGGCTCAAACCAGTGATACAAAGCTCCTTAAGTGAATGCAGAATTTTTGCATGTGAAATGCCAAAGATTTGTGAGCTAACAGAAACATTAAGATTTATTTTTTTCCTTCACCATACCATTTATGGGGATGAATATGTAAGATATTCAGTATTAATCACTTTTTATGACCAATGCGTTACCTCCAGGATAGAGCCTGAATTTTATGTTTGGGGATGTTTTTGCCACTGAATCAAAAGGATCTGACTTTTATGTGCACTCTGAGAACTTCCCTTTTGTTCTGTGAGCATACAATAACAAGGATTTCTGAGTTTCATTTGAAGTATAGTTCTTTTAATACCTTTGTTAGATCTAAATCTTTAGCAACTCAAAACAAATGCGTTTTTTTTATACTTTACAGTTGAATTTAATATTGGAGCATCCCTAATAATTAATCTAAATCACAATGACTATTGTGTACTTACAGCTTTTCTCAGTGATAAAAAAAATATATAACCTTTTTTTATATACAGTTGAAGTCAGAATTATTAGCCCCCTTTTTATTTTTTTTTTATTTTTTAAATATTTCCCAAATGATGTTTAACAGAGCAGGGACATTTTCACAGTATGTCTGATAATATTTTTTCCTCTGAAGAAAGTCTTATTTGTTTAATTTCGGCAAGAATAAAAGCAGTTTTTAATTTTTTAATCACCATTTTATGGACAAAATTATTATCCCCTTTAAGCTAATTTTTTTTCGATAGTCTACAGAATAAACCATCGTTATACAATAACTTGCCTAATTACCCTAACCTGCCTAGTTAACCTAATTAACCTAGTTACACCTTTAAATGTCACTTTAAGCTGTATAGAAGTGTCTTGAAAAATATCTAGTAAAATATTATTTACTGTCATCATGACAAAGATAAAATAAATCAGCTATTAGAAATGAGTTATTTAAACTATTATGTTTAGAAATGTGTTGAGAAAATCTTCTCTCTGTTAAACAGAAATTGGGGGAAAAAATAAACAGGGGGGCTAATAATTCTGACTTCAACTGTATTTCCAATGTTATATATTGGCATTCGCTATGTAAAACATATACTGGATAAGTTGGCGGTTCATTCCGCTGTGGCAACTCCTGATTAATAAAGGAACTAAGCTGAACGAAAATGAATGAATGAATAATACACCATATCATTAACTAAAAAACAGGTAACACTTTACTTGAAGGGATGTTTATAACACCGTTTATAATAATGAAAAACCTCATGAAACCTTTATAATCATGACATGATACGTCATGAATGTGACTGAGATTTTAAGCATGCTTATGACAACTGTCATTCGCTCAGTTAGGACATTTTAAAAGCAAAGATGACATTGTTTGTTATGACAACTTGACATTACCAAGACAACAAAACTTGTCATAAATCTGTCATCAACATGACTGTCATGAAGCCATTAAAAATATGTCACAAATTTTAAAACACCATCATTAATATATATATATATATATATATATATATATATATATATATATATATATATATATATATATATATATATATATATATATATATATATATATATTTTTTTTTTTTTTTTTTTACCTCAACTACAGTGGTACAAGCTAAATGTGTCATTAAAAAAATATATATTAATGACACTGTTAAAAATTATTTGACAGAGTAATGACATTTTTAATAAGATATTTTAATGACAAATAGTTTGTTCCACTTAAAACATGATCAGAAATACATTCATGACACAATTATAATGCTTCATGGCAATCATGTTTATGACAAATTCGACAACTTGTCATAAATCTATGTTGGTAATTACAAGTTGTCATGATAAAGACAAAAACTAAATGTAATGTATTTGTTTATGTCAAGTTGTCATAACAAACAATGTGATCGGTTTCCTAAGTAAATTGTATAAACTAAATAGGCCGCAGTGTATGAGTGTGTGTGAATGTGAGAATGTTTGGGTGTTTCCTAGTACTAGGTTGTGGAAGGGCATCCGCTGTGTAAAACATATGCTGGAATAGTTGGCGGTTCATTCCGTTGTGGCGACCCCTGATAAATACGGGACGAAGACAAAGGAAAATGAATGAATGAATGGCAAAAAGGTTTCCTGACAGTCATATGAACAACCCCTCACATAAAGTGTTACCAAAAAACATTTGCCCATCAGCTGTAAATAAGTAAACACAGGCAAACTTACCTGATAGGAAGTGTAAACCCGTGCCCCCTGATCAGTGGAGGTCAGAGCCCAGTATGGAGACACTATCTCAACTGACAGTTTGGCTTGGTCCAAAAGGTGGTTGAGACCCACAGTGAGCGGGAGATGAGACGAACTATTGAACGACAGCTCTCCTGGGATGTTCTCCACAAGGACAATGCTAAAAGCACATTGACATAACAGATGTATTTATTCATAGATTCATGCACAGCACACAATCAAAATACACTGTAAAAATGCTGGGTTCCACACAATCAATTAGTGTAGGGGCAACAGGAAGGAATTAAATTAACATTAGTTTTTACAAATTACAAGTCGATTGAACATGAAACAATTAAAGGTGCAGTATGTAAGTTTGACACCTAGCGGTTGAACTTATTGCACTCCTGATTCAAAACGCACGCAAGAGCAGGTTGCCAGATTGACGACATCAACAGGAGTGTGCCTGACTCTCAAGCCTAAAGGCTGATTTAAGACTGATTTAAGGTTGATTTAAGACTGATTTAAGGCTGATTTACGACTGATTTAAGACTTAAGGCTGATTTAAGACTGAATTAAGGCTGATTTAAGGTTGATTTAACACTGATTTAAAGTTGATTTAAGACTGATTTAAGGCTGATTAAAGACTTAAGGCTGATTTAAGGCTGAATTAAGACTGATTTAAGACTGAATTAAGGCTGATTTAGGACTTAAGGCTGACTTAAGACTGAATTAAGGCTGATTTAAGACTAATTTAAGGCTGATTTAGGGCTGATTTAAGACTTAAGGCTGAATTAAGGCTGATTTAAGACTGAATTAAGGCTGATTTAAGATTTAAGGCTGATTTAAGATTGAATCAGGGCTGATTTAAGACTTAAGGCTGATTTAAGACTGAATTAAGGCTGATTTAAGACTGATTTAAGGTTGATTTAAGGCTGATTTACGACTGATTTAAAGCTGATTTAAGACTTAAGGCTGACTTAAGGCTGATTTAAGACTGAATTAAGGCTGAATTAAGGCTGATTTAAGACTGAATTAAGGCTGATTTAAGACTGAATCAGGGCTGATTTAAGACCGAAGGCTGATTTAAGGCTGATTTAAGACTCAATTAAGGCTGATTTAAGACTTAAGGCTGATTTAAGGCTGATTAAACACTGATTAAAGGCTGATTTAGGGCTGATTTAAGACTTAAGGCTGATTTAAGACTGAATTAAGGCTGATTTAAGGCTAATTTAGGCTGATTTAGGCTGATTTTATATTTTAGAAACGGCTTCAATTTCTTGCAGCTGAACAACATAAAACTGACAATGATCACCTCAGGTACACCTCATGTGCTTTATTCAGTGTTACATTCTGATAGTGTGAGTTTGAATGCCATTTCACATTTATTGCCATACTACTGAAAGCAGCAGCAGATAGTTCACCTCAGATCTTGAAAATAAAATAAACCTTTTGAAATTGAACTTCAGATCTGTAATTTAGTGCAAACCAACACATATCAGTGATTCAGCATCTACAATTAATAAGGTTAAAGAGGTTTAATATGTGTTAATTAGATTATAAACCTTACCGTTTCGTTGGAGTGCAGTGAGTGCACTATTCTGTGTTTCTAAATAGCTGAATTTGAATGTTTCTGTCTTGTTTTGTCTGGTGCAAACAGCTAAATTGCTTATCACTGCATATCTGGTTATGTTGCATGTTGTTAGGACATGCAACATAGGCTCACCTAATGTTTTAGTTCATAATATTTATTTTATATTTTTATTTAATTTTCCACCAAGGAAACCCGGGGTGCTGAAATATAGTTTGATAACGTGGCAGGGGGCGGGTTGAAGTGACCAAAACAAAGACAGCGTTTCGGCAAGTAACGCACATTTTCAAAGCAAAATATCTGACTTCAGCATTATTCTTCAGATAAACAAGAATGTTTACTTAGCATGTTTCTTAAATATCTGCAAGCATATTATAGTATTTTTATACTTTAGAAGAGTTACAAACTTACAGTACATACAGCGCTTTTAAGTTGTCCCCAAATAAACATTAAGTATTGTGTTGTTTCAGCTCATTTTAAATCAGCAGTTTGCACAAAAAGCCAACATAGTTTTTTGAGTATAGATTCTATTTGCTTTCTTTAAGCACATTCTTAATCCCATTGTGCATGTTTCACTGATGCACATTAATCTAAAAAACTACCGAGCAAGCAGTTAGGTCTCAAAGGAATGAAGAATTACAATGATTTACTCATTTGCACTGTTAAAATTATTAATCGAGCAGTCCCTTGTGTCTTTCTAAACCCATATGACTTCCATTCTACCACAAAAGATGAATTCTGGGCAGTTTTTTTTATGAAGCAGTATAGAAAATTAAAAAGGAACGAGGCAGTTAAGTTACAAAATGACATTAAAAAAAGTATCATAAATCATATTAATATCCTAATGACTCATGCACATTATTTTCAGCGTTCCGTTCCTCACACAAAGCTGTTGCTGCAGGAACCCGAATCTATTTAAAAAGTAGCCCAATTATTTCAAATATTAGCTTTCATGCAGCTGTTTTGTGAATAAAAGATCCAAAGATTAAAGTGCACGATAAATCAAGTTACTGTCTCCCAAAGAAAGAATCAATTCTAAAATGCCTAAAATGAGTAGTCAGTAATTGCAGTCTTCATGCACTAAAAGCCTATGGTCATTATTGGTTGTCTGCAAATGACTAGTTTGACCCTCAAACACTGTAGCGACATGTCAAGACACAGTTTTCTGCACTGCAAAAAGCAAATCCACTCTGCCAATCATGATCTCAGGTTTGAATTAATATGACACAACTGGCACCATTGGTATTGTTCGTACCACAGTGTTTACAAGGGCTGAGAAAGACTCTAGAGTTTAGATTCTGACCCTGGATGCACTATTTTTAAAGAGCTGCAATGTATTCAATTTCAATTTATTTATCCTCTTAAGGCCCAAGGTGTTTTTTTTTTTTGTCATACAATTTTTATTTCTGTTTGGTATTTGGGCTTATTGGAACCTAATTAGAATAAAAACCTAAGTATCATCTTTTGATATGATGTACTTTTAGAGAAAAATGATGTTCATATATGTGGACTCGTGGTCCGAATTTACAACACTTTTTCCTGACTGTTTTTAATGCATATATAACAGATTTTTTTTTTTGAACTTGCTTTGACTATCAGAGAGTTAAAAACAACATTTTCTCCCCCATTTTGGACAGTTAAAAATAGGGTTTGGGACATTTCATATGCTGCAAAACAGTTGCAGGATGACACTGTATGTCTGTAACAAAATATAAAACATTCAAAGTATTTTAAATAGCCACTTAAGAGCTAAAATGTGCTGTCCATGTATGTGGACACTCAAGCCCTAGGAGGTTATACTGCAGAGCAAAATTAAACACCAATGATTCTCATTTAGGCTTAAAAAGTTTAGGGACATCCATGCTTTACCATCCAAGAGGCAGTCATCCATTGGGTCTAATCCATTCTTATGATTCAAATTAAAACTACTGTATATGAGTGTCATCAGCGTAACAATGATAGTTTACACCATACTTCTCAAATATAGATCCAAGGGGAAGCATATACAAAATAACATTGGGGCTAGAATAGAGCCTTGGGGCACCCCACAGGTCAAAGGCACAAATGAAGAGTGAAATTTGTCAATGTTAATTAAAAACAATGTATGATATTAGGAAATATATTCAAACCTAATGTAGGATATCTCCAAAACTAAATTTGCAAGCTTTAAAATAACATAATAATGGCACTTTAAAAGGATAGTTCACCCAAAAAAATGTGTTTCTAAATAGTTTCAAACCTTTATGTGCTTATTTCGTCTGAACACAAAATAATAGGAAGGGCAGGATTAGAGAGACTGGACCCTGCAACATAGGCTCATTTTGAAAATGTCCCCCTATATACATTTCTGAAGATGGCGAATTATGTAGCCAGAAGTACGTATGGCTGCATTTCGTCTTTAATATGAACAATACGGGGCGGTATGATGCCATTCCTTTTCCCGCTTATCAGCTGACCACTTACCTCCATGTGGATGGCTTTCCTGCTGATCAATCAGTGCTTTTAAAAACATTATCAGTTGGGTTTAGGGTTTAAAACTGCAAAAAAACGTATCTCCTGGGACGTATTTGGCGCTCTCCAGAAATGTATATAGGGGTATGTTTTCAGATTGAGCCTGTGTTGCTGTATGTACTATTTTTAAAGAGCTGCAATGTATTCAATTTCAATTTATTTATACTGCAGAGCAAAATTAAACACCATTGACCATTACATACCAATGACTTTCATTTAGGCTTAAATAGTTTAGGGACATCCATGCTTAACCATCCAAGAGGCAGTCAACCATTGGGTCTAATCCATTCTTGTGTTTCAAAGTAAGATTATATACAGTAAGTGTCATCAGCGTAACAATGATAGTTTATGCCATACTTCTCATATATAGATCCAAGGGGAAGCATATACAAAATAACATTGGGGCTAGAATAGAGCCTTGGGGAATCCCACAGGCCAAAGGTACACATGAAGAGTGAAATTTGCCAATGTTAATTAAAAAAACAATGTTTGACATTAGAAAATAAATTTGAACCTAATGTAGATCTCCAAAACTAAATTTGGCATAATAATGACACTTTAAAAGGATAGTTCACCCAAACAATGTGTTTCTAAATAGTTTCAAACCTTTATGTGCTTATTTCGTCTGCTGAACACAAAATAATAGGAAGGGCGGGATTAGAGAGACTGGACCCTTCAACATAGGCTCATTCTGAAAATGTCCCCTTATATACATTTCTAAAGATGGCGAATTATGTAGCCAGAAGTACGTATGGCTGCATTTCGTCTTTACAATGAACAATACGGGGCGGTATGACGCCATTTCTTTTCGCACTTATCAGCTGACTGCTTACCTCTGTGTGGACGGCTTTCCTGCTGATCAATCAGTGCTTTTAAAAACATTATCAGTTGGGTTTAAGGTTTAAAACCGCAAAAAATGTATCTCCTGGGACGTATTTGGCACTCTCCAGAAATGTATATAGGGGTACATTTTCAGATTGAGCCTGTGTTGGTGAATGCACTATTTTTATCGAGCTGCAATGTATTCAATTTCAATTTATTTATACTGCAGAGCATAATTAAACACCATTGACCATTACATATCAATGATTTTTATTTAGGCTTAAATAGTTTAGGGACATCCAACATTGGGGCTAGAATAGAGTCTTGGGGAATCCCACAGACCAAAGGTACACATGAAGAGTGAAATTTGCCAATGTTAATTAAAAAAATAAAACTAAATTTGGAATAAAAATGACACTTTAAAAGGATAGTTCACCCAAACAATGTCTTTCTAAATAGTTTCAAATCTTTATGTGCTTATTTCTGTTAGGTTTCTTATATTCTGCCATGTTTCTTATTTCTGCTGAACACAAAATAATTTATATTGAAGAATGCTAGAAATCTATAACCAGGATCTGACCAATCAGAAAAGAGTAGACCCTCAGAAAGGGCGGGATTAGAGAGACTGGACCCTGCAACATAGGCTCATTCTGAAAACGTAGCGCTGACTACGACAACGGGGTTCGAGTTCGGCAAAGAACGATTCCAGAAAGCAGGTAAGACAAGAACAGAAGCCAAAAAATAAATTAAACAAGTAAATAACAGGGTGAGAATGTGGTAAAAAACTGAAAACGTGGTAAAAAAATCAGGCTGCCGCAAGGGCTTTTCTTTTTTGGATTGCTTTTTTAAACACTGTCGGTTGGATTTAGAAAAATGGGTGGGCGCTGGTCAATCTGTGCTTTTGAAAACACTATTGATTGGGTTTAGGGAAGGAGGAGGGTGGGTCAGTCAATCAGTCAGTCATTCAGTCGACAGTGGCCTCTGGTGGATTTACGTGAGAACAGCAGGTGTGAATGGCACTCAGAAGAAAAATTGGAGATCTGAAAAAGCGTACACAGCAGCCAAATATGTCCTGGGACATATTTGGCGCTCTCCAGAAACGTACATAGCGGTATGTTTTCAGAATGAGCCTGGGTTGCTGAATGCACTATTTTTTTAAAGAGCTGCAATGTATTCAATTTAACTTTACTTTTACTGGAAAGCAAAATTAAACACCATTGACCAATGTTCAGTACAAAGCAACTACACATTAATAGAATTAAGACAAGATATGTCACAAATAAAAGCAGCAAACATTAAAAAAAAAAAACACTTACCAATTATAACAATAAGACATGCAGATCAAAATGACTTTAACCTAGATTTAAAAAATGGATAATGTCTGGACAGTTCTGATCTCCAGAGGTCGACATCTATATTTTTAAAGCAGCCATTACGAATGCTTAATCACTTCTAGATTTTAGTCTACTTCCAAGAAGCACTAAAAGCCCTAAATTGGCAGACCTAAGAACATTTAGAGGTTGGTGCTTTTTCAACATGTTACTGAGATGTGAAGGTGCTAAACCATATAAAGACTTAAAAACAAATAAAACAATTAAAAAATGAATTTAGTATCAGACTGATGGCCAGTTTAATGACTGAAGGACAGGGGTAATATGCTACCCATCAGGACTCTGGCAGCTGCATTTTGAACCATCTGTAGGTGATTTAAAGAGCCCCTATTACACATTAAAAATTGGCATATTTCAGTTTTATGGGTCTCCGTCAACATATTGATATGCATGTAAGGTCAAAAAACACTCCCATATGAATCCTTCAGCGATTTATTTGTTCCCAAACCCCTCCTTAGTGCAAAGCTAATCTGCGCTGATTGGACCGATGACAGCCTGTTGCGATTGGTCGACAGCGTTAAGCGCGAGACAGTAAAATGCCCAGCGTGGTTTATCAAGCCCCCAGGTCGCCAACATTGGTATAGGATCCGATCGCAGTGGACGCCCGAAACACGCTTCATAGTAAACTTACTAACACCACAGTAAACAGTACCCGGTCCTCAACAGTGTTATTCAGACAACTCACCCCCGAAAGCAGCGCAATTAAACACCAGCATATTGCTCTATGACACACATTCAGTATTAATCCACACAGCAGCAAAAGCTAAACTCTTCTGAACCTTGACCGCTGCACATGTGTAGGATCAGCTAACGGCAGTGTAACGCGAGCTCACAGATGCATTAAAATCCATAAACAAAGCAGCACACGTCGTGTTTTTAACGTGGCATTAGACGCGATATGAGAGTATAAAGAGTTAACCTGATACAGTACAAGCGGTTACAAGTAACAAAACATGTAGATCATTTCTATTTGCAATCATTGCTGTGGCACCTCTTGCCTGAAGTGTTTTATGTTCTCAGGGCTTACCTGTACTCTGCTTTGCCCAACGATCACATCCCCAGCCGGGGGGTTGTAGCGCTCACCAGCGCTCCTCCTCTGTCCTCTGACAAGCTGTCTCTGCAGGCTCCAATCGCGCTCACCCTGCGCCTTCGTAAGCCTTTCCAGTGCAGCGCACCAGCCTGAATCCCAGCGTGCAGCAGCCTGTCTTTGTTTGACAGTGTGCCTAATAAACTGTCCTTATTTTGCCCGCACCCCTGGTGTATTGTCTGTCTATTACAAGATGGAGGAAGAAACTAATCCATGAGCTGTGTACTGATAGATTGCCCATTGTAAGCTTGCTGATTGCTGAACCACTCCTTTCCCTCACACTTCCAATAATAATCGAGGAGCGCACAGCGTCTTCATGACTCATGACTTCAGGATCTGTCTGTCTTTGCTGCTGTGTTAGTGGGCGGGACCACAGGTTTAAATTTGCACGCGCAACAATTATTTCGTATCACGCATCACGCCGAAACGGCTAAAGACTCGTTATCAAGACGATTCATTTAAACCACTACGAGTTGACTCTTTTTTTTAGATGAATCAATAGTTTTAAAAACTGTCCACTTTCAGATTTAAGCCTTAGCTGGATATTTCACTTCACTTAGAGCTGTTACACACTACATAGAAGGTCATTTTCAAAAACCCATAATAGGGGCTCTTTAAGGAAGACTGAACAATCCCCAAAGAAAAAAAGTTGCAATAGTCCAGCCTTGAGGTGATAAAAGCATGGATTACTTTTGTAAAGTTAGTAAATGTGAGAAAGGACTACGTTTTCATTGGGATTCTCAACTGATAGAAAGTCGATTTTACATCTTGGTTGACTTGCCTATTAAGCTTTCTAACAACACTGTATATAAGCACAAGCAGATTGTTTTTGCATATGGTCTAACATAAGATGCCAAAGAATCAATATTTGAGTTGTACTGTGTGTATTAGAAGGGGTGAATGCCACAATCACACCACACACCACAATGTTATACTCTCCAAAGTGCTGTACACAAGACAGAGTAATATTTAAAATATAAAAATACAGAAATAATGATACAAACATAGAAATAAAACCAAGAGAATATTTATTTCTATATATTTAGAAACAAAGCAATAGACAAAATTATTAGCATAATATTAATCGACCAAACTGAACAGGTACGTTTTTAAAAGTTTAGGGACATCCATGCTTTACCACCCAAAAGGCAGTCACCCACCGGGTATAATCGTTTCTAATGTTTCAAAATAAGATTACACTACCTGACAAAAAAAGTCTTCTTGTCGATCCCAGTTGTAAGAACAACAAATAATAACTTGACTTCTAGTTGATCATTTGGAAAAGTGGCAGAAGGTAGATTTGAACCGATGAATCACCTGTTGAGCTGCATCCCAATCATCACAAATACTGCAGAAGACCTATTGGACTCAAGATTCTCCTAGAAATCAGTCAAGTTTGGTGAAGGAAAAATAATGGTTTGGGGTTACATTCAGTATAGGGGCATACGAGAGATCTGCAGAGTGGATGACAACATCAACAGCCTGAGGTATCAAGACATTCGTGCTGCCCATTATATTACAAACCACAGGAGAGGGCAAATTCTTCAGCAGGATAGCGCTCCTTCTCATACTTCAGCCTCCACATCAAAGCTCCTGAAAGCAAAGAAGGACAAGGTGCTCCAGGATTGGCCAGCCCAGTCACCAGACATGAACATTATTGAGTATGTCTTGGTTAAGATGAAGGAGGAGGCATTGAAGATGAATCCAAAGAATCTTGATGAACTCTGGGAGAAAGCTTTCGTTGTTATTCCAGATGAGTTATTCGACTAATTGCCGAGATGTATACAGTAGATGCAGTCGTCCAAGCTCATGGGAGTTATACACAATCATAATTATTTTTTTCCACTGCACCATGACTTTATATTCTATTCTGTACATTATTTATGTTAAGTGACAAGACTTTTTTCTAAGCAAAGTCAGATCTTACTGCCCTAATTAAATAATTAATAGGCATGATCATATTTTATTTTGGTAAAATAAGCGTAATCTAGAGGCCTTCGGCTTTGATATTAGCCACTTCTGATACCAAATGATCAACTATAAGTCAAGTTAATTTTGTTATTCGTAAAACTTGGATAGGCGACAAGACTTTTGTCAGGTAGTGTATATGAGTGTCATCAGCATAACAATGATAGTTTATGCCATACTTCTCAAAAATAGATCCAATGGGATCGGGGCTAGAATAGAGCCTTGGGGTACCCCACGGGTCAAAAGTACAGAAGAAGAGTGAGATTTGTCAATATTAATTTGAAAAACAATGTATGCTATTAGAAAATAAATTTGAACCTAATGTAGGAGATCTCCAAAACAAAATTTGGAAACTTTAAAATAGCATAATAATGGCACTTTAAAGAGATAGTTCACCCAAAACTGAAACCTTTGCTTGTTTCAAACCTTTAGGAGCTTCTTTCTTCTGTTGAACACAAAAGAAGATATTTTAAAGAGTGCTAGAAATCTTTAACCTTTGACTTCCACAGTATTTGTTTTTTTTTTCCTACTATGGAAGTCAGTAAGAAACTCAATAAGGTTTGGAACTGCTTGAGGGTGAATAAATGGTGAGTAAATTTACATTTTTGGGTGAACTATCCCTTTAAGCTCCAGTTCCAATTTAATAAATAAGACGTTTTAGACTGTCTTTTCTTTGTTGTTGAACAACATGATGGTGTATAACGTGAGCTATAATTATAGACTAAAACTATTTCCCAAACAAGATGACACATTGCCAAGATGCAATTAGCAAGCTCATGATGTCTGAAGGTCAAAAACTCACTGCTGAATATGTGCTGCTTACTTTTTGGCTCTTTTATATACTGTAAAGTACAGCGTGTACTGTAAAAGATAACATCACCAAATGATGTGTGTGGACTACTTCTTCTTACCGGCAATTTCTGCTGCAGTTTTCCTCAGTGACACCATCCTCATCCTCTCCCCAAACGTCCACAGCAGAGAAAATCAGAGCCACCAGGACAGCAAAGCAGCAAACCAGTGCAAACACAGCAATACACTTCTGCTGGGACTGCATATATAGAGAAAGAAAGTCTATCAGTCACATCATTCCAACAACTTGGTCTAGACTTATTTGTTTTAATTATTAATACACGGTTTCTGATTTCAGATAGCGATGGTTTCGATTTACTGGATGATTTACGGTATTCAAAAATCCACTTATCTACTCTTGAATCTTTTCTCCAGCTGTAATTTCATTTTACGACTTAGAGAATGATTGAGATTCTCTGTCAAATTTCTGTTCTCTGTCAGAGTTCTATTATACAGAAGGATGGCTGTTTTAAAAGAGCTTTCTTTGTATGCTTGGTGGGTTTTTCAAAGGTATTAAGGTAGATAAATCTGGTGTTGGAGAGTGCTCTCTCTCTATGCAGCATTCTCTCCAAACTGCTGCTGTAAACAAGCATCAGCATGAAACCCAGGAAAGTGTCTATAAATATTAATGTGGTCAATGGATAAAACGTGGTGCGCTGTAGGGCGGCTGTTTTCAGTGGTCGGGTCTTTGATAAGGTTGTGGGCTTCAGAGGAAAGACAATATTAAATGCAAATAATTAATTATTCAATCATGCAAACAGTAGTTAGACTGCAAAATGTAGCCTACATGGTAATCAGGAATTACTGTTCCAATATTTGCGGTGAGCAGTATTTTAAATATTAAAAATGCTTATGAATTACACTGATCAAAAGTACCAGGAAAGACATTCTTGTTTTAATAATTAAATATGATTATTTCTAACTAGGGCGACATGATGGCTCAGTGGTTAGCACTGTCGCATCACAGCAAGAAGGTCGCTGGTTCAACTCCCGGCTGGGTTAGTTGGCATTTCTGTGTAGAGTTTGCATGTTCTTCCTGTGTTGGGTGCTCCGGTTTTCCCCACAGTCCAAACACATGGCTATATAGGTGAATTGAATAAACTAAGTTGGCCATAGTGTGTGTGTGTGTGTGTGTGTGTGTGTGTGTGTGTGTGTGTGTGTGTGTGTGTGTGTGTGTGTGTGAATAAATGTGTATGGATGTTTCCCAGGGAGGCACTGTCTAGGGATATGATTTTCACTTCGCATGTAAGAGGTCCTGAGTTCATATCCCGGACGAGCCCCCACTTGTTCTGTGTTTCCCTGAACCTAGATACGTAACAACAATAAAGTCCCTTTATTAATCTGTGGTCGCCACAGCAGAATGAACCGCCAACTTATCCAGCATATGTTTTACGCAGTGGATGCCCTTCCAGCTGCAACCTATCACTGGGAAAAACCCATACACTCTCATTCACACACATACACTATGGCCAATTTAGCTTACCCAATTCACCTATACCACATGTCTTTGGACTGTAGGGGAAACTGGAGCACCCGGAGGGAACCCACATGAACACGGGAAGAACATGCAAGTTTCACACAGAAATGCCAACTGACCCAGCCGAGGCTCATACCAGCGACCTTCTTGCTGTGAGGCGACAGCACTACCCACTGCTCCACGTCGTCACCCTAAATTGCTGTAATAATCAATAATAATAACTCAAGCCTTGATGATCATAAGAGATGTCTTTTTTAAAAATATTAACCATAACTGTAAAAAGTGATGTTATTTAAAGTACTGTAAGTAAACCAACTGCCTTAAAAGAAACAAGTTGACTTCACTTAAAAACAATGTAAGTAAATCCATTGCAACTCAGAACTCTTAAGTTGACTTATTTTATTATACATGACTTATTATACAAACAGCCACAGCCATATCACTCTGCAGCCCAAGACTAGTTACTCACTGAAGCTAAGCAGGGCTGAGCCTGGTCAGTAACTGGATAGGAGACCACAAAGGAAAACTAGGTTGCTGTTTGAAGTGGTGTTATTGAAGCCAGCAGGGGGCGCTCAACCTGTGGTCTGTGTGAGTCCTAATGCCCCAGTATAGTGAAGGGGACACCATACTGTCAGTGATGCATACATACAATCGTTCGGATGAGAAGTTAAACCGAGGTCCTGACCCTCTGTGGTCATTAAAAATCCCATAGCACTTCTCGTAAAGAGTCAGGGTGTAACCCTGGTGTCCTGGCCAAATTTTCTCTAACGGCCTTTACCGATCATGGCCTCCCAATCATCCCCATCCACCGAATTGGCTCTATCACTGTCTCCATCAAGTGGATGCTACACACTGGTGGTGGTGTGGAGAAACACCCGCCCCCCACTTCATGACTGTGAAGCGCTTTGGGTGTATTACATTACAAATTATAATCCCTTTTTACAGCGTAGAACCGGAACTTATAACAGTAGTGTATAGAATATGCATCTAATTTTTTCTGTTTACTTTTAATAGATTGATAGTTTGGTCGGTAAGACTTAATTTTGATGGTCCCTATTGCACATTTTGTTGACTAAATTCTGCATTGCAACTACATGCCAATTACTTTTCATTTGAGTATTAGTGATACTGCTCCTTCAACAGACATTTAACTGACTATAAGAAACTTTGCAAGTACATGTCAACTTACACTAACCCTAACCTCAACACCAACCCCAACAGCATGCAGATGCAATTTAGCTTAAATTCAACAAACGGACCATCAAAATAAAGTGTGACCAAAAAAATTAACCCCCCTCTGTAAAAAGTGATTAGTTATTTAAAGTACTGTAAGTAAACCAACTGCCTTAAAAGCAACACGTTGACTTTACTTAAAACAATGTAAGTAAACCCATTATAACTTGGAGCTGTTAAGCTGACATAATTTTTATAATTATACAAATTATACATACTTTTTAAAAATAAAGTGACTAATAGGGTTTACAGTGTATAACCCAAACATTTAATAGTAGTGTATTATACAGC
Organism: Danio kyathit; assembly: GCA_903798195.1. Lineage (NCBI taxonomy): Eukaryota > Metazoa > Chordata > Actinopteri > Cypriniformes > Danionidae > Danio > Danio kyathit. Next base: position 10,356,721 of record LR812524.1, read on the forward strand.
TGAAGTCAGAATTATTAGCCCCCCCTGAATTATTAACCCCCTTGTTTATTTTTTCCCCCCATTTCTGTTTAACAGAGAGAAGATTTTTTTCAACACATTTCTAAACATAATAGTTTGAATAACTCATTTCTAATAGCCGATTTATTTTATCTTTGCCATGATGACAGTCCATAATATTTTACTAGATATTTTTCAAGACACTTCTATACAGCTTAAAGTGACATTTAAAGGCTTAACTAGGTTAATTAGGTTAACTAGGCAGGTTAGGGTAATTAGGCAAGTTATTGTATAACGATGGTTTGTTCTGTAGACAGTCGAAAAGAAAATTAGCTTAAAGGGGCTAATAATTTTGACCTTAAAATGGCGTTTAAAAAATTAAAAACTGCTTTTATTCAAGCCGAAATAAAACAAATAAGACTTTCTCCAGAAGTAAAAATATTATCAGACATACTGTAAAAATTTCCTTGCTCTGTTAAACATAATTTGGGAAATATTTAAAAAGGGAAAAGAAACTCAAAGGGGGGCTAATAATTCTGACTTCAACTGTATATGAGTCAAATTTTTATGTTTATTTTCAATAAATTGATAGTTTGGTTCTTGATGCTGATTTGCCAACAGCTCCCAGCAGGAACAGAACATCAACCTGACGTCAGATTGACGTTGTATCCCAGCGTCCCCATGGTTTGTTTGGAAATCAAAATTAGGTTGACGTCAGAACCCAACGTCAGGCCGACGCCAATGTCCCACGTCCAACCTAAAAACAACAGAATATCAAAGTCTAATGCTGTTACAGCTTGACGTTGTGTGGACGTCACCACTATGACGTCTATGGTTTTAGTTGCCATACCTGTCAAATAAATGTCAGCATTTGACATCAATATGACGCTGGTTTAAGATGTTGGCTGAATGTTGGATTTTGGTCACTTTCCAACACAACCTAACATCAACGTCATTCGAAGTCATTATTGGACATCAAAATAACGTTGTCCTTAAATGCTGGCTAGACATTGAATTTTGGTCACCTGACATCATGACCTAAATCTAACCTGATATTAACGTCTTATTACGTCGTGTGCCTGCTGGGCTGTGTAAGGTTGCGTCTCAAATCAGCTCCCTAGTTCAGTAGCAAGGGCATGGATCAGAGCGTCAGCCATTTGAACAGCTGTCTCAAATTATCATAAAATCTTATCTGAAACATTTGCTGCATAAAAGTCTCCCAAAACCCCATAAAAACTAGGAAGCATCAATGCTAATTATGTTCCCATAATGGGAGTTCTGAAGCCTGAAACATAAATCAGATACAGTAAACCACACATAATGATCTGTGAAAATCGTCTTGGAAAAAAAAAATCCTAATTTATAATCAAATAAATGTACAAATAGGTTTTTAACAACTTAAGCAGTTAATTACACCATTGTCTGTCTTTTTACTTGGTTCTGATTAGCTGAAAGGTTTAGATAAAAGCCTTAACACAATATTAAAACACAAGTAGTTTTAATTCAATATGGCAGAAAAAATAAGAAAAATTTGTAGCCTTTAAATTAATATTTTAAGACACAAATGTCCCTAAATACACATGCCAATACTATTTTTAGGGATAACTTCATATACATTCATTATTATTACTATTCAAAACTGTTTATTAAAGATTTTTAATATACTAAATCACACTTCAGAAGTGTTTATTCGAGAGTGCACAAGAAAATCTGCGATTGAGCAGCGTATATTTGAGTGTGTGCAAGAAGTTTTGCGCACGAACAGAGGAAAACAGCAGGGAAACAAAGAGATTTGGATGCTCGTACATGAATGCGACTTGTAATACTGCACTCACGACATTTGTCATTGAAATAATGCCATAGGTAGTTGGAAGATCTGTGTAAAAGACCTGCCACCACAGCTGGAAAACATAGAGGAAACACTGTTCACTATACCAACCATGCTAAGATTACTGGCCACTGCAATCACGGTCTACAATCGTACCTTTCCAACCCAAGCACATATAGATTACATAAATACATTTAAATTTGTATTAAGTTTTGTTCACATTAAATAATAATAATAATAAAAAACATTGGTTTAAAAAGTATTTTGTGACACCCACATTCATCATTAAAAACACAGGTTTATGTTTTCACTTTAAAATAACACTGTACTTCTCTTTATATTAAGGCTAAAACACTGCTTTAGTTATTTATTTATACCTACTTATTTGTGTTTGTACTTTCATTTTAGTTGTCTTTTATTTCTTTAATTCTACTTTCCAAAATGAATCCACATTGCACTTAATAAGTTTACAATGATAATAAAGCTTGTTAACAAGTTTTTAATGATTAATGAAGGAATTGTAATGCTTTGTTTCATTTATATTATGTTTCATACTTTCATTTAGAAGTAGCAGAGTATTTACAGCTACTGTATAGGCTATTTCTGTCCGTTCGCATCCCGTCCCTTTGTGCCCCCTGGTGGCACAGTTGCAAACTGCGGTCATACCTAAAAAACTTGTTCTTTAGAGCGGCGGCGGCGATACAATGCGCGGCGGTAATGCTCATATTAAAGTGTCACCTACTGTATAAACATTTCCTATTACATTATCTATCATGAGACTGATTCTTGAAAGACTTCAGTGACAGACGAGTCTTCGCATTGATCCCATGGGCCAGCTGAACACCCACAAGTGACCTACTCACACCTGCAGCTTCTTCACAATGAACGTCCACCGTTCCTCAGCCTCCTGCACCTAGACTGCAGCTCCGCACAAGACGTTTGGCCAGAGAAGAAATGATTGTGCCAAACTGAGCCTGGTTTCTCTCAAGGGTTCTTTTTCTTTCACCTTTGTCAGTTAGTGAAGTTTTGTTCCTCGCTACAGTCACCACTGGCTTGCTTGGTTTGGGACATGAGCTGCATGATGATGGATTTGCTATTCAGTGTTTGAACTTTCAGCAGTGAAAATTAAACCACACTGAAATGAACTAAACTGATCTTCAACTCTGAAAACTGGACCGACAGTTTCAATTGACTATAATCTTCTGTTAAGCTGCTTTGACACAATCTACATTGTAAAAGTGCAATAGAAATAAACATGAATTGAATATAACTCTTCCACAGCGTTCACAGAACCTAACAGAGAAAAAGCAATTCTGCACTTTTCACAGTACAGCCTCTCAAACCTTATTGATTAAGTGTACAATACAAAAATGATACGGTGTTGTGAAATATGATTCCTGTAGAAATACCAGTTACCACTGCTGTAATCCACCCAGAACTTCTGATTTTCCCTCAAAAAAACAAAACAAAAAGCCACATAGTAACTTGGTTTTTGCTTAGCACTGCACTTCACCGAACATTTCTCCCTCGAGAGAGATTGTCTCTCATCCCATCTGTTGGCCTCCATCAAAGGACCGACTTTACTGCTGTCTGCTGACTGACATATACATCGTACATCATTCTTCTGAAGGAGACACGCAAAGTGAGGTTTAATTAAAGAGCTGGGCGTACACCGGTGCAGATTAATGCAAGGTATTAACCTTTTTACAGTCAAGAGTGGTTTTGGTCAATTAGTGTCCCGTACTTTACCTTCACACACACATACAGTCAAAGTCAGAATTTTTTTCCCCTATATATGTTTAACGGTAAGAAGATATTTTTCAACACATTTCTAAACATAATAGTTTTAATAACTCATTTCTAATAGCTGATTTCTTTAATCATTTCCATGATGACAGTACATAATATTTGACTAAATATTTTTCAAGATACTAGTATTCAGCTTAAAATGACATTTAATGGCTTAACTATAGGTTAAATAGGCAAGTTAGGGTAATTAGGCAAGTCATTGTATAACAGTGGTTTGTTCTGTAGACCACAGGTGTCAATTCCAGTTCCTGGAGGGCTGCAGCTCTGCACAGTTTAGTTCCAACCCTGCTCCAACACACTAAGCAGTCACACTGCACTTTTCTCCCCATAGACTTCCATTTATACGCACGCGAATGCGACAGACCGGAATGCGTCAGATCATGCGACAAGTTTCGCAGTTCACTGCATTGGAAAGTTCAAGCTTGGTGAACTTTGACCTGCGAAATCGCATCACGTGACTGCGTAAGACAAATCTTGGATCAAAACATGACCTCTCTGAACAGAAATATGGACCAATTGCTCGCTTTTTAAAATCTCTAATCATCTTGTTTAATCCTGCCTTTTTTCGCAGCACAGTACAACAGAATTCCGCATGCTCAAACTCTAGCGTGACCGCAGCTTTACCTGTAGGTTTCAAACAAGCCTGAAGGATTCAATTAGTTTGATCAGGTGTGTTTAATTAGAGTTGGAACTAAATTGTGCAGAGCTGCGGCCCTCCAGGAACTGGAAATGACATCTGTGCTCTAGACAATCCAAAAAAAAATACCTTAAAGAGGATAATAATATTGACCATAAAATGATTTTAAAGAAATTAATTACTGCTTTTATTCCAGCCAAAATCTAACAAATAAGATTTTCTCCGGAAGAAAAAAATATTATAGGAAATACTGTGAAAAATTCCTTGCTCTGTTAAACATAATTTGGGAAATATTTGAAAAAAAAAATTCACAGGAGGGCAAATTATTTTTACTTTAATTGTATATACACTCACAATTGACTCTAATTCTCACAGACCCCAAATGTTGGGGGGAAAATGACATTGAAGCTGTTCTTGAAGTTTTGTTTATCTCAAAGAACGTTTGAAGAGGTGCGTCAAGTTGGGTTTAGCATCAGTTCAACAGCAAAGGACAGTCATGACAAAAAGTGAAGTGTATGTTTATTTGAGTCTGCATAAAACGGCAGATGTTGAGGTGTTTATTTCAGCATGTTGATGCACTTCCAACTGAAACGGAATATTGAGTAGGAGGTGGGGCTAACGGTAAGAGGGGCGTGTTTAAGAAAATTGTGGCTGAAGCCATTAAATAGTTGTTGCTATAAGGGTTACAGCAAGTTAACGAAAATTATTTATATTATTTATTAAATTACCCATTAATATCTACCCCAACCCCAATCCTAAACCCAACCATCACAGGAAAGTAAAAACAGCAATTACACCTAAGTTTAATTTATATTAGTTATTAAATTACCTATTAAATTATATTTTATTAACGTCTACCCTTTCCCCAACCCTAAATTCAACCATCACAGTGATGTAAGAACAGAAATTATACCAAGTATTATTCATATTAGTTATTAAATAACCCATTACATTATATTTTATTAACATCTGCCCCTTCCCTAACCCTAAATCCAACCATCACAGTAACGTAAAAACACTAATTATACCAAGTATAATTGATATTATTTATTAAATTACTCACTACATTATATTTTATTAACATCTTCCCCTTTC
>LR812524.1:10367086-10432086 GCA_903798195.1 Danio kyathit
AACATATGCTGGATTAGTTGGTGGTTCATTCCGCTGTGGCGACCCTTGATAAATAAAGGGACTAAGCTGAAGAAAAATACATGATTTTTATTTCCGTTTTAGTCTTAGTCATTTTGGGACTTCTGTATTACAAAAAAGATATACGTATGTATGTACGTAAATAAATAAATAAAGTCGATGTCAATAGCCTAGTGGTTAGTGCGTCGACACATACAGTAGCACCCAGGTGCTTGCGGTGACCTAAGTTTGATTCCCAGCTCAAGGTCCTTTGCCGATCCTTCCCCTATCTCTGCTCCCCATACTTTCCTGTCTGTCAATCTCCACTGTCCTATCAATAAAGGTGAAAACCCCTAAAAAATTTTAATAAATAAATGATTGCTTATATCTTTTATAATTAATATATAAATATAATTTTACTATAAAAATTTGAATACCATAGATAGATAGACTAAATAAAGATAGAATAAAATGATTTTTGTTGCTTGTTTAAAGGGGTGGTCCACTACATTATCATATTTTAAACTTTAGTTGATGTGTAATGTAGCTGTGTGAACATGAACATAACATCTCTGAATGTAATACGCTCAAAGCAAAGGGAGACATTGGCTTTTACAGAGTTAGCCTAGCAAAGCCTACAGCGAACAAAGTTTGGGGACTATCAAAAAATACATCCATGCTACTGAGATCACAAGGGCTTTCACCAGGCGCATACACCCCATGCAGCAATGGGGCGTGGCCAGAAGTGCTGTAGGAGCCATACATTGTAATGGCGATTGGCCACAAGGTGTCAGTACGTGACTATATAACTGTGGCTTCACTGCATGGAGGTAGACCGTGTTGGTAGGAAGCACACAGTTTTTGACCGTACACGTACACGTACTCGTAACTTTCACCGTAGCGTAATATGGATTGGAATTTAAGGTAACAGAGAACTGTGCATTACAGTTTGAGGAGCCAGATTTAGGAATTTTGTTGATTGGAAAATAAAGACTTTTTTATTTGCATCTATTTTGCCTACGGACTCTGTTTGCGATTTACGGACTTTTACGCGTTTAAAAAACTAGCTCACTCTACCAACAATAGCGGCAATGGAAAGCCGCTACAAGTGCTGTAATGTTACAGCAGAGAAAGCTAAAATGGTGTCTATACGCTGCTATTTCCACACAGCTCATTCTGTTTCTGTATTTAGGCTTCCAAAGGACACGACACAAAGAGAGAAGTGCTTACAGTTTCATTTTATTTATGTTCCAGAAAATTATAAAAAAATATTTTCTGTTTGATTCAGCTACTGTTTACACAGTGCAAAAGCGCGTGCTTGTAGGGGCGTGACGTGGAGCCAATCCGTGAATCACAGCACATTATGTTAGCCGACCAATCAGAGCCTCTTGATGGCAGGAGCTAAGAAATATGACAGTCGTTTTCATGTTAACTGAGTAGCTGTATATAATCAAGGTAAGATATATGAAAAAATAACGTGATTTTCTACAAATGAAGCATGAGCACACATCTTATGAACACAAGCAAGCCTTAAAAATACACTGTGGACCACCCCTTTAAATGACTTATTTAAAATGAGTTGGAAAAAAAAACTCAAATCTTAAGTTTTTTTGGGATAAACTATTCGTTTTAAGTTTAATCCACTTAAATTTGTAAAAAAAATTAATAAATTATAAATTCAAATTTTGTTGGGTCAACAGAAGTAACCCAGCCTTCTTTACAGTGTAGAAAGAGAGATAGCTCACCCGCTTCGATTGTTATCACTCAATTGAAAGGGCATTATCAGTGGTTATCAGCTGATAGATATGGGCCAGTAGGGGACTTCTGCGCCTACTAGTAAGCTCAGAAGGCTGTTATCATCCATCCACATGGTTAATCAGCTATACTAATAGAGAAGGCTCCAGATCCAGATCTGTTTTTACATTACTGTGATGGTTGGGTTTAGGGTTGGGCTAGGCGTTAATGAAATACAATTAATGGAAAATTTAATAAATAATATAAATAATTCTTGTTCACATTCACAGCCGGATGTGATCTATAGCTGATTAACCATGTGGTTGAATGATAGCAGCCTTATGAGTCTACCAGTAGGCACACAAGGCCTCTACAGGCCCATATTTATCAGCTGATAATAACTGATAGATAGATAGATAGATAGATAGATAGATAGATAGATAGATAGATAGATAGATAGATAGATAGATAGATAGATAGATAGATAGATAGATAGATAGATAGATAGATAGATAGATAGACAGATTGATAGATTGAATTAATCAAGGTTTTCAGAGGAATCCCTCCGCGGTAGTTCTTGGCACATTAAAGCATCAGAATGGAGCATCTGCTGCTTGCAGCAGGAGACTGCTGCTGAATCTCACCTCACTTATGCTCCGTTAATTACTGCTTATACTCACGAGAGAGACGACCTCCTTAGCTGGGATTTGTATCATTGCTTAACGAGAAAAGTTGGTGCGTGCTCTTCACAGCCCTGTGATTATAAAGTGAAGTGTGTGGAGTAAGCATATTTAAATGCAACTCATTCTCTTCTTAAGCACATCAGAGTCAGCACAAGCTGTCTGATGAAGCTAGATGTTGACAGACCGCAAGTCCACTTGATCGCAGTTACGATAGAGAGCTGTCTGGATGTTAGACAGCAGATATATGTGCTTGTGTTTTGGGACATCCGTTGCATAACTTTTCAGTGAAGGAAAACGAGAGTGTAACGAAGCGGGAATGACCCTCTCGATATAACCATGAGTTCCAAATAGAGGTCACTGTCAGCATGACGTCCATTAGTTACAGCTGAGCCCCTCACCTCAAAACACCAAGCACTCCATCACTGCACAGCAACTGCCCTTTGTAGATATACAGTAAACGGGTACAGTGTTGGTTAAGCTTTTAAAAAGTGAGTTTTAATATATTAAAAAGTTTAGATGAGGGGTTATTTATAATAGTATTATGCTTTTTAAAATATTATATTTTTTTTACTCAAATAAAATGCTTTGTCATATTCCAGCGTTGGGTCAAAGGTCTTAGATGTTTATAGATATTTATAATGCTACAAAACAGTGACAAAATTTGCATTTAGAAGATATAAACATAATATAAACATTCAAAGCTTGCAGTTTGTCACTTCTGCCTTAATGGATCAACAATTTTTTTTTCACATCACCTCATATTTCAATTTCTCATCAAATCTTGACCAATCAAATGCTCTCTAGTATCTGACATGCCCCCTTCAAGACGCTTGTCATTTGCTTTTCATTTGATGTGCTTGAGCTCAACAACTCTCACTGGCAGAGCTGTGATAAAACTAAATGCTAATGGCTTTTTAGTAAAGGGTGAGGAGCTACTATATGTCCCATGCCTTACAAATTTAGATTACAAAACAAAAAAATACTGACTGAATCCTTTTATACTTTTTAAAAACCAGCAAGGCTGCTTATTTCTAATCATATGTTTGTTTGTTGTTTATTTGTTTTTTCAGGCTACCTCAAGTCAATTGCTCTGTGGAAAATGGGGTTAAATTTAATGAATGCTTCACTGTAATTCTTATATCACAAACCACTGTCAACATTTTTAATAGAAGTCATTATTTTAAAGATGTCTTGAGCATCTGATTTTACCTAAGCGTTTGTGTGATTTCATTTTCTCCGTCTCACTTGCTGTGAGTTCGGGTTAGATAGTGTTTTGTTGAACTGTCCACAGTAGCAAAGAAATATCAGTATGCCTGTATCAATACCGGTATAATAATGGTATTAGAGATTTTAAAGGAAATTAATGTTAAGAAGGAGATATAGCCTAAACTTAACAACAACAGATCCAAATCTCCTAAGGTACAGAATACCCTTAAATAGTGTAGCCTGCCTAATTGACGGCAAAGTATATTGTTTGGACCTACTGTTAGTAAATGCTAGGCTGCATTTTGTATGGACTTTAGACTTTGGAATAAACTTTAAATTGGTCCTGGTCTAAAGACATGTGCTATATGTGAATTGGGCAAACAAAATTAGCGACCATAGCGTGTATGAAAGAGTGTGTATGGGTGTTTCCCAATACTGGGTTGCAGCTGGAAGGACATCCGCTGCAAAAAACATATGCTGGAATAGTTGGTGGTTCATTCCGCTGTGGCGACCTCTGATAAATCAGAGACAAAGCTGAAGGAAAAAGAATGAATGAATTATTTTGATACACAAAAGCATTGCTTTGCTTCACTGCCATTCTTAAGCTTGGAATAGCCCGGACATTTTTTATATCCAATTGTATTCCTCTGGAAGAAGAAAGTCATATACACTGAAGATAGCTGGAGGGTGAATCAATCATGGGATAAAATTCATTTTTGGAAAAAATACTATCTCTTTTGTTTTGCAGAGGATAACAACAGGCTCAGTGTCTTCAGAAAATGTGCAGATATACAGTTAAAGTCAAAATTATTCGCCCTCCTGTGATTTGTTTTTTCCTTTTTCAAATATTTCTCAAATGATGTTTAACAGAGCATGGAATTTTTCGCAGTATTTCCTATAATATTTTTTCTTCTGGAGAAAGTCTTATTTGTTTTATTTCGGCTACAATAAAAAGTTTTTTACTTTTTAAAAAATAATTTTAAGGTCAATATTATTAGCCCCCTTAAGCAATATTTATTTTCAATTGTCTACAGAACAAACCATCATTATACAATGACTTGCCTAATTACCCCAACTTGACAAGTTAACAGAAATTAACCTAGCAAAGCCTTTAAATGGCACTTTAAGCTGAATACTACACTGAAAAAAAATTCAAGCAGTACTTCATGCAATTAAAAATGTATCTTTCATTTCAGTTTAATATTATTTGTTTTATTTTTCAAGTAATATATTTTAATATCAAAACATAGTTAATATAAATATAAATGTTAATATAAATGTTTTTGATTAAGAGCTCAACTAAGAAATATTTGTTTTGACCAATGTAAATTTTTAAGGTTACTCACACAGGCCAGTGCATGCGTATTAAACAGAAGCTCAATATGTTTGGTCTTTCGTGGACTAAAAAATATTGTTTAAGGCAAATTATTTATTTTTCATTGGCTCAAGTGATCAAATTTAAATGTGAAAACATTACCTAATTTTTTTAATTGGATGAATGAACATTTTATGGGAATTGTTGTTTTAATTAAAGCTATATCTTCTTGTTTAGAACAAAAAGAGAATTTCAATTAATTGACTTTCTTCAACAAGACAAATATGCTTTGTACCAGGTTATATAAAATCGCTCTCATGAAGATAGAAAACATTGTTTAAGGCAAATTATTTATTTTTCATTTGGTCAAGTTATCAAATTTAGATGTGAACCTAAATTTTTTTAATTGGATAAATGAAAGCTTTTTTCCAGTGTTGTATCTTAAAAAATGTCTATTAAATATTATATACTGTCATCATGGCAAAGAAATCAGTTTTTAGAAATGAGTTATTAAAACTATTGTGTAGAAATGTGTGAAATTTATCTGTTAAACAGAAATTGGGGGAAAAAATATACAAGGGGGCTAATAATTCAGAAGGGCTAATAATTCTATGCTACAGTTGTTCCTACAAGTTCTGTATTGACTAAATACTTAGAGGAAAATATTATAGCAATAAGAGAGAGTGAATTAAAAGGTGGGGAGCAAGAGGCCGATGGCTCAGACATTACTAGGTGAGTCATTTCTCCAGGGAGACGTACAGCAGACAGAGTGTAATATATAATAGAAATGAGGGAAGCAAACCTGACTGTGTCCTTCTCTGACAGAGGACCCTTACGGCCAGGAGGAAAACTTATTTCGGGCCTTGGCATTGTACATGATGAAATACAACGAAAACAATCTGCTGTTTCTCTGATGGATCCTATAGCGAAAAAGATCAACACAGGACTGAAACGCCGGTCACTCACTTCCACTATTCCCTGATGTGTCTGTTTGATCAATATTTCAGCTATTGATGTCAAAAAATGTTATTAAAGTGAATTAAATGCTGTTTGTTTTCTTGTATGCTTTAGTTTGTCAGCATGTTCAAGGTAGTGCATTTTCAAGGTCGTACACTTCAGTGATTTTTGTGTTGTCTTTCTGTATCTAGTTCTTGGCTTTTAAAATGCAGCAAGTAAGGGATTTGAGGTTTGGCGAGATGTGCTGCATGTAGTACCAGCTGTGTCTGCTCTGAATTCAAAACATGAATGTCTATAGCTTTTTTGCGTGGAGGACAAGGTGGTACAATTTGTGCTTTGAGAACTGCAGTATGTTTAAACAAAAATTACACAGTAGTCAAAGCAAAACCTTTGCGTATTGGAGAGTAACAAATTGCACGTGGTGTTTTTCATTCATCAGTATTGAGTGAATGATTCTCAATCATAAAGATGGTCATTTGTGTGTCTCCTACACGTCAGCTGACTGCTTCCTGTCAAGTTACTGACTGAAGCTTGGTTTATACTGGACGCGTCCGCTAGTCCGTTCGAGTGCATGCGGCGAATGTGACGTCATCGCGGTGTTTGCGGAGGTTCGCTTTGGGTGTGCGCGACATGATTTTGGCTGACGGAGGGCATGATTTTTTTGAGACTCGAGCGAACAGTTCGTGCGGCATCGCAACTGATTTGAGTTGAATATGAAACACTTTGAAGAGATTTTGTCTGAAACAGTACGACTGTTCAGACATCTTTATGATCCGTGATCATAGAGATAACCTGATGATCAATAATTCTTGACTAGAAATTGCAACAGCAGTGGGAAAGGAGGAATGTTTTTGTTCAAAAGTTTGGAAAAACCTGAGGGATACATTTGTTAAAGCTAAAAAAGGCCATGGCAAAAGTGGAGACCCAGGTACACAATTACAGAAATATGTTTTTCCACCATTCATAGGTTTTACACTGATGTATATGTTACAATTTTGAATTTAAAACAATTTAATAGTTACAAAACGAAATAAGGAACAAATCATTTCTTGGATAACTAGAAAGGAATATATGAACTTATCGGTTTACGATATACAGATGGCCTGTTTTTAGGCTTTATTGGTGATAATGGTCAGGAATGTTGGACCATTATTGCCTTTTTAGCATACGTTTAGGACAGAAACTAGCCAGACAGTAATGTGTGAATTGTGGAGTGGGCTAAATCTAATAAAACATCTGTATTTTTTTTAGTAAGTGTACTTTTTTTTTTGCTTTTCTTCCTGCCATAATAAAAAAAATATTTGTAGAGCAACTCATGTTCGGTTGTCATTAATATTTTAATAAACTTTAATAGTTAAACTGTCTGAGATATGAACAAAAGCAAGTGATGCATCAAAGTTCGATTAAACAAAATCTTGAATGGTTCCAAAAATCCTTTTAATCAAAGAAAAAATGTATAAAAAAAAAATACAAATAATTTGATATGACATAGTATCGGAAACTTTCTACTCTGTTTATCCATGTGATTTTACGGTGGGTTTTTTCGCCACCCCTTGTCGTTTTAAAGAATATCAAAACAGTGAACGCGGCAAGTATAAAAGCCTTGTCTGTTTCGTGAGGTGCGCACACAGTCAGCGGAGGTGTGCGACCCGGCGCCAGGCGAAAGCATAAATCCCGCTTTACTGGCCGACCGACTGACCCAACCCACCCCTTTTTCTTAACCAAACCAAAAGGTCATCCAGAAAAGAAAAGTTGTCGCGATATTTTACCACATTCTCTACATTGTCCACACAAAGGTAAGCGGTCAGCCGGTAGCGTGAAAAGGAACAGAAGCAGTCAACGCCGGTGTCATACAGTCCCATAGTGTTTGTTTTTTACAGAAATACCTCAAAGTACATAATTCAGCTCTCCAGAAATGTATGGACACGTAACCATAACGAACCTGTGTTGGCTTAAAGGGATAGTTCCCTCAAAAATGAAAACCACCTCACCGTTTAAGGCCCGTTCACACCGGGACACTTTTTGCTCGGTTTTCCATTAACGTTTCCATTTAACACCTCGTAACTAAATAAAGGGCGCGAATGTGATCATGCACACCAACGCACAAAACGCCAGGCGTAAAAGTGTCATTTTTAAAGAAACACCTCATGCTCGTTTTTTTTTTTTTTGTTTGTTTTAACGCGCCACGTCAAAAACTTCTCCACCAATCAGATTGGCACTTTTCTTCACATGCACGGAGCTATGAAGTTACATTAAACAGCCCTTGGGGGTGCTTAAGTGCAAAACTGTCAATGTGAGTGCACGTTGAAGAAGATGCCCAGAGGCGATATGAATGTGGAGCTGCTTATTGCACTGGTGAACAATAATAATTCCAGCTAGAGCTGGAGCTGCTACTTGAACCATCCATGCTCGTTCGAATCACCAGTAACTTTAACAACAACCACGTCAACCTTCTGTCTTCTTCTGTGTTACAAGCGGCTGTCAGAAGCTTAAGGTTGTGTAGCGCCATCTAACGTCAAGGAGTGATTTTGCATACTCTTCTGCTCGACGCCAGTGAAAATCGCTTGTGTTTGAATCTGGAAAAACGTCTCAAAAAAAACGCTGGCGATAAACGCAAACGAAAAGCATCCCAGTGTGTACGAGCCTTTATTCTTATGTGGTTTTAAACCTTTATGAGTTTCTTCCTTCTGCTGAACACAATTAAGATATTATTAAGGATGCCGATTGCTGGCACCCATTTACTTCTATAGCAGGAAAAAATGTATTATGAAAGTCAATGGGTGTCAGCTGCCAGCATTTTTCAAATTACCTTCTTTTGTGTTGAAAAGTAGTAAGAAAGTCAAATGTATTTTAAACAAGTAAAAGGTGAGTAAATGACTGCAGAATTTTCATTTTTGGGTGAACTATCTCTTTAATGTTAATTAAACACTCAGAAATGAAGGTTTAAAGCGATAGTGCACAAAAAAAAAAGAAGATTTACTCATTATTTTCTTGTTGGCAACTTCTATGAGTCTCTTTTAATCTGCTCAACACTAAAGAAGATAGTTTGAAAAAATCTGAACACCTGTCACCATTGAGATCCATAGTAGTAGGAAAAACAAATACAATATAAGTCAGTGGTTACAGGTTTCTAGTGTTCTTCAAAATATCTTCTTTTGTGTTCAACACAAGAAAGAATGTCCAACAGGTTTGGAACACGTGAAGGGTGAGTGAATTGATCACTTGATGAATTTTCACTTTTGGGTGAACTATCTCTTTAAGAGCTGTTCCATAACACATGTGTACCTACAAGGTACATATACACTCATCGGCCACTTTATTAGGTACACCTAATAAAGGTTGGGCCCCCTTTTGCCTTCAGAACTGCCTTAATCCTTTGTGGCATAGATTCAACAAGGTACTGGAAATATTCCTCAGATATTTTGGTCCATATTGACATGATAGCGTCACGCAGTTGCTGCAGATTTGTCGACATCCATGATGTGAATCTCCCATTCCACCACATCCAATTGCTCTATTGGGTTGAGTCTGGTGACTATGGAGGCCATTTGAGTACAGTGAACTCATTATCATGTTCAAGAAATGAGATGATTCGTGCTTTATGACATGGCGCATTATCCTGCTGGAAGTCATCAAAAGATGGGTACACTGTGTTCATAAAGAGATGGACATAGTCAGTAACAATACTCAGGTAGGCTGTGGCTTTGACACAATGCTCATTTGGTACTAATGGGCCCAAAGTGTGCCAAGAAAATATGCCTCACACCATTATACCACCACCAGCAGCCTGAACTGTTGATACAAGGCAGGATGAATCCATGCTTTCATGCTGTTGGTGCCAAATTTTGACCCTACCATTCGAATGTCGCAGCAGAAATCAAGACTCATCAGACCAGGCAACATTTTTTCAATATTATAATGTCCAATTTTGATGAGCCTGTGTGAATTGTAGCCTCAGTTTCCTGTTTTTAGCTGACAGGAGTGGCACCCGGTGTGGTCTTCTGCTGCTATAGCCCATCCACTTCAAGGTTGGATGTGTTCTGTGTCCAGAGAAGCTCTTCTGCATGCCTCGGTTGTAACGAGTGGTTATTTGAGTTACTGTTGCCTTTCTATCAGCTCAAACTAGTAATGGGCGATATAAACGATATGCGATATAAACGATACAAAATTGGCCTACGATAGAGATTCTAATTCTATTGCACTATCGCGATAATGCATGTTTGATGACGCAATCTACCTGCGAAATTAAGAGCAACGAGCTGCAGCCGGCTGCAACGCATCATCTTGAATAAACAACAGTGCGACCATTTGGCTGCGGCCGATATATTATTGGGGCGGCCCGGTTCTGTGTTCGCGAGAAACTGAGAACACTCTGCCACAGACTCGCATGCAGACCCACAGAGACGCGCTGGATACAGAAGAGCGCGAAGACTAAATAGACTAATCCAGCTCATTATTTGGGGTGACAATACATTTTCCCCGGACATGTCCGAGAATCTGCTTTCGCTTTCGATATTAATTGTATTCATTTTTGCATTACTTTATAAGCAAACTCTGCTGGTGCGTCTCAATCTCTCAGCAGCACGCAGACAGAGAGAGAGAGTGAGGGAGAGAGAGAGAAAGAGCAGATCAAGACACCAGTTTTAATTTCATTAGGAGAACAAAATGTTCAAAATCAAATGTGTTACCTTAGGCTGCAGGTTAGAAATATGTTTTTTATTTAAAGTATCTGCAATACACAATTTTATTTGACTAATTTAATACTGGAAGTAATTTCAGTACAGTGTAAGTTCCTTAACTAAAAAGACACCAGTTTTTTTGTTCTCTGCAACTTGGCATTTAGGAACCAAGGACTTAAAAGAAAAGTCTTTCTTTCTAAAAGGCACTACATTTAGTTTATTTATCTGCAACGTTGTGTTTAATTACAGTTTTGCTTTTGCACAATAAATGTTCTCAAATCGACATGCAACGTTTCTTTATTTCTTAAAAAAATAGCAGTTTGGCTTTCCTAAGGGTCTCTGTAACCTGTTCTGAAATGGTTCTATTATAATTTATATATCGCAATATATATCGTTATCGCAAGAGGCTGCAATGTATATCGCAATATGGATTTTAGGCCATATCGCCCATCCCTAGCTCAAACCAGTCTGGCCATTCTCCTCTGACCTCCGGCATCAACAAGGCATTTGCGCCCACAGAACTGCCGCTCCCTGGATATTTTCTCTTTTTCAGACCATTCTCTGTAAACCCTAGATATGGTTGTGCATGAAAATACCAGTAGATCAGCAGTTTCTGAAATTCTCAGACCAGCCCGTCTGGCACTAACAACCATGTCACGTTCAAAGTCACCTAAATCACCTTTCTTCCCCATTCTGATGCTCGGTTTGAACTGCAGCAGATCGTCTTGACCATGTCTACATGCCTAAATGCACTGAGTTGCTGCCATGTGAAATTTGCGTTAAAGAGCAGTTGTACAGGTGTACCTAATAAAGTGGCCGGTGAGTGTAAGTATCTAAAAAGTACAAGTGTACCTCTTGAAAATTGTGTAGGGTTCTGAATCCCCCCAGAGAACAAGTGGAGATTGAATGAATAATAATAATAGTTACACTATATTAGTAATCAAATTCCTGGCTTTTTTCTGAATCCATTATACTGTACTTTCATCTTAAGTACTTAATCTTAGTGTTTACACCCCTCCAGCAGAATTTAGCTGATTTTAACTCTCAAAATAAGCTACGGAAAATGATGAAATAATACAGAGTCCTCCTGGGTCTGATTATCGGTACAGTCGTTCTGAAGCAACCTTCTGTTAAGCAATAATACAATTAGAGTCCCTGAGCTTTAACCACTCCATCACACCATCATCCGCCTTCCTGAACAGAGCCGTTTTTTATGAATGCTCCATCATTTCGAGTGAAAGCAACTGTCAAACTCGAGGCAGGTCGTGTCCTTAGCATCCTTACAGAATGTTTCCAGGACAAAAGCTCAGAGCTGAAGCATCTGATCCACAGCAACACCTCTGGCAGAAGAGCATCATTAGGGGACCATATAGTGAGACAGTCTTTCTCCCATAAGACTCATTAGGATGCTCTACCTGCTCCAGTGACTGACCTCATTGTCCACTGTGACACCAGAACTCCCACAGCTGGCACACAGTGTTCAGGAACCCGACCGCTAGGCCCACATGGGAATCTGCAGATCTTTTGCAGATCAGTGAGTATGTTTACATGAACACCAATACTCTGATTTTAATATGATTAAGGCAATACTTAAGGGTCTAACATGTAAACAGCGATTTTTGATCAACTTAATCTGACTAAAGTCATAATCAAGCTAAACAAAAATGGAATTAATGGAGTATTTATATTTTAGTCACATACTGTAGTGCAGTACAGACATGTAAACATCTTTATGAGGCGCCGTGTAGGATTTAAATCAAACTTCGCTTATCAACACATACATAAAACACGTGCATATACACCTATAAATCACTCACATATACACCTATAATATTGGATGTTCAAAACAACATATATGAAACTTATGTATATACATATAAACTGGATCCCTGCACCAAGGTTATAATAGTTTTGGATTTTTCTATTTCGTTTTGACTTTTTGTTTTCAAATTCAGTTTGTTTTAATTAGTTTTTAGAGGTAGATTTACTAGTTTTTATTAGTTTCTATATTTTGAAATGACTAGTTTTAGTTTAGTTTTTATTAGTTTCAGTATTAGTTTTAGTTTTTTTTTTTAAATAAAGATATTTGTTAGGTGCAAGATTCAAAATCAATAGAATAAATATTGTATGATAAAAACTCAGCCATACATTTTTTGAAACCTGTATTTAGAGGACACATGAACACTATCATCTACCACTACCATACCCATCCTCAAATTCAAATACAACAGCCCACAAGATAGCAGCCAAGTACAATATGTGTGCAAGGCTGCTCTGAGGTTAGATACACAGTAGTGATGAGAAGTTCAGATATTTAACGCGAATGTTTGGACTCAACATACCAAAATTATGTAGTCAGCAATAGTAATTTCAGTCAGTTAAAACATTACCATTAGGGTTGCCACCCGTCCTTTAAAATACGGAATCGTCCCGTATTTGAGAATGAAATTGCGCGTCCCGTTTTTGTCCCGTATTTTTATCTTTTTTTTTAAAGTAGCTTTTTATGCAAATCATTCCACACGCATTGTATGAAGATGCCTCATTTCCTACTTTTGATTGGGTAATACCAATGACTGTATAAAATAGGGTAATACTTGATGTCATCGTTAGTTTGATTGGTCTTTGTCCAGTGAGGAGGGCGTGTTTTTTAAGCAGAGTCTGTGAAGTCTTGACAGAGAGTACCCTAATGGCAGATGCTTCTCCAGGTAACCCCCCGCGTTTTAAAGTTTCAAAGTTTAAACGCAAGCGGCTGCAAAAGTACCGCAGAGAGTGGGAGTAAACAAATACCTGGCTGCAGAGTGGTAGAAATTGTTATCAAGCCAACTGCACGATTTGTCGGAGAGCGTTCTCTGTGGCTCATGCGGGAAGTGCGACGGCATGCCTCCGGAGAGCAGCATTCCCGCATTGACCCGCAATGACAGAGCTCTTCTCCTGAAGCAGACATGGTAATAACAGTGACCCAGTCTGTGAAAATCTAGCTGGAGTCTTTTTTTTTTTTTTTTGTAATTTACTGTTTTCTACATGAAAAAAAGAACAGTATGTGAAAATAATAAAAATATATGTATTTAAATATATGTATTTAATATTAACTGAGTAAAACCATATCAACAACTGAAATCACAGTGAAATGAATGGCTACAATCATCATTTCTTGGCCTGGTTTTCACACACTGGGTCACAAATTGTAATTTGTAAAAATTCTGTAAATACAAGTGGATCACGTTCCAATGTAATATTATGAGTTGTTTGTTAAGATAAGGCACATATGCATTAATTTATTAGACATGAAATATTACATTTATTACATTAATAAACGACATAATGCCCATGTAAAGAAAATAAACTAGTAAATTGCAACTTTCCATATTTTTAAATTAGAAATAGGCTATTTGAAAACTTGACTAGCTAATGTTTGTAGCTAGTTTATGTATGTGCTGTTTCCATATTTGGATAGGTGTTACTGTAAATAATGATAAATATTTTAGCCAAAATCTGTTATCAATACCACCCTTTAAAATTAGGTTGATTAGGATTTTCTCCTCTCCTCTAGGTTACAGCAGCTGAGTTAACGCAGGTGTAGCACACTATTAAACATAACATTAGCTATAACAGTGCTGCAGAGTTGTAAAAGAGAAAGACTGACTGCATCTGATCTGTTTACACAGATTTCAATAAAAGACAGTTTATTTTAATGTCCAAGTGTTCATACTTTCCTGAAAACATATTTTACGTTGCGATTTACCACCACTGGCATGCTATTGGGCCTGTGATTGGGGATGTTGCCCCCGCTGCAGTATGCGTCCCTTATTTTTTGTATTAAAAGTGGTAACCCTAATTACCATGATCTAAAAAATGTCTTACAGTAAAGTTTTGCAACCCAACTGAATCATGATTCACTTATTTAAATTCCATTACGATTTTCTGTTATGAAATAAATTTACGTTTTTTCACCAGATCCTCTCATGTAATCCCTCGGTTTACCCGTGGTGCTGTTGTTCAGGTTTAGTTCAGTCACAGCAGGCTGTCATGTGCGGTTTGGTTTACTGAATCACGCATGTGCAGAATTTCACCGCTTCTCGAATTTGATCTCAGTGTAACGTTACTGTTCTAATAACTGAATGAGAGTATATATTGGATTATTTCGAGTCAGAGGTGGGTATTAGGCTTGTTAAAAAGTAAGTAGTTTGTGGATAAGTGCCTACTGGAGACGCGAATCGTTTCAAATGATTCAGTTCGTTTTGGTGAACTAGTTCAACCGGTTCACTTAGAAGGTCCGGTTAAAAAGATTCGTTCGCGATCGCTATACAGAAATAAAACCCATTATTGGTCACTTACTTTTTTAACAAATGTGTTAAAGTAATAGTTTTAAGTGCCTGTAATGCCTGTCATGTCCACTCGTTTTTTTTTTTTTTTGTCGCGGGAGCAACAGAGAGGACTGACTGGAGGAGAACCGGCTCGATCTGGCCAATGGCAGCAGGATATATTAGAGGTGCTAAAGGGTGTAAACGGCTTACAGTAAGATTATGTATTAAATACATTCACAAATACGAAAACGAAGGAGGTTTTTGCTATAATTTTAGTTACAGTTAGTTTTGTATGCACACAATAGTTTCAGTTAGTTCTAGTTTTTTTTTTAAAAAAAAACTCTCGTTTTTATTTTTATTTCAGTTAACGACAATTATTTTACATTTTAGTTTTCGTTTTTTCGTTCGTTTTCTATAATAACTGTATTAACCTTGCCCTGCACATACACCCACATTAACACACGCACATACATATAAACTTGCTGCATGCAAACACACCTATACACACTCGCACACACATACACTCAATCTATGCATATGCACCCACCCATACACTCTCACATATGAATGTAAACTTGATGTGTGCACACTGAAAAAACACTCACGCAATCATACAAAATAAAATTCACAAACGTATATACAATTAGTTGTGCATATACATGCAAGTGATTTCATGTGTACATACAAGAATTCTCTGTGCAAAAGGGAGTTGTTTCAATTTAAAAGGTTTAATTTTAAAGTTTAATTTTAGCATAAAAGTCCTTTGAGCATAAATTAACAAAATCATTATCATGAATTTATATGTATGTGATCATGTTGTTGTGGGTGTTTATGCAAGGATTGCGTTTATGTTCATGCGAGCGTGTATACAGTAGGTGTGTTTGCATGCGGCGAGTTTATATGTATGTGCGTGTTAATGTGGGTGTTTATGCGAGAATCGAGTTTATATGTTTATGCAAGAATCGAGTTTATATGTTTATGCGAGGATCGAGTTTATATGTTTATGCGAGGATCGAGTTTATATGTTTATGCGAGTGTGTATAGGTGTGTTTGCATGCAGCGAGTTTATATGTATGTGCGTGTTAATGTGGGTGTATATGCAAAGATCCAATTTATTTGTATGTGCGTGAGTATGTGGGTGTATGCGTGCATCAAGTTTATATGTATATACGCAAGTTTCATATATGTTGGTTTGAACATCCAATAGTAAAGGTGTACAGTATATCCAAGTCATTTATAGGTGTATATGCACATGTTTTATATGTGTTGATAAGCGAAGTTTGATTTAAGTCCTACAGGGATGTAAAATGTCGTATTTGGCCCAGATGTTAATAATTGATATGTGGGCCACGTAAGTTTGGCCTATCTTGACCCACATTTAAAATACACTTATTATTTTCAAATAAAGAAAAAAAAAATTCTACCAATCAGGTCGCTTCGAGAAAAAGCACACCTATAGCACG
Source organism: Danio kyathit (assembly GCA_903798195.1). Taxonomy (NCBI): domain Eukaryota; kingdom Metazoa; phylum Chordata; class Actinopteri; order Cypriniformes; family Danionidae; genus Danio; species Danio kyathit. The sequence goes on from LR812524.1 coordinate 10,383,425, forward strand.
CCTAAAGGGTTTATCAATTTCATTGCAGTGACACACCAACATATCTGGCTCAGTTCAGGCTCAGTTATGGGTTATTAACTTGGCTGAGACTTGGCCCAGATATGGTCCATGTTTGGCCCTTGTCTGGAAGCCAGACTTGGTCCAGTCATATACTGTAATTCACTGTGGCATGTGGGCCAAGCAAAAGCTGATTGTGTGGGCCAGAGATATTTTGCTATGTGGGTATGAAGTGCCTTGACTTTAAAGTGACTTTGTAGCAGGGGCATGAATGAAAAGCTAGTGCATAAAATGGCAGAGCTGGCCTGTTACTTGAGAATTTGAATCCCCCGTTGTCTGTTTGCACACATACTGTGAGAAATTAACTGCGACCAAACTCACATCCAAGTGGATGCTGCTTACTGGTGGTGGTGTGGAGAGACCACCCTCATGATTGTGAAGCGCTTTGGGTGTATGGCCATACACAATAAACGTGCTATGTAAGATACACATTACATTATATTACATTATGCACTCTTAGAAATAAATGTACAAAATCTGTCACAGGGTGATACCTTTACAAAAGACACTTTTTTTGTTCCTAACAGGTCTTTAAAGGTATGTGTTAATACCTAAAAAAGTACAAATCTGTACCTCATAGTACTTTAAAGGTAGCCTCCAGCTATACCTCCAGTGCCTAGACTGCAGCTCTGCACAAGAAGTTTGGCCAGAAGAGAAATCGTCATACCCAACTGAGCCCGTTTTCTCTCAAGGTTTTTTCCTTCGTCAATTGGTGAAGTTTGTTCCTCCTTGGTTTGGGACTTGTGGAGCTGCGCATCGATGGATTTGCTTAAATGTTGTGAAAATAGAAGTGAAAATTAAACCACACTGAACTGAACTAAACTGAACTTCAACTCTGAAAACTGGACTGACAGTTTCAATTTACTAGAACTTCTATGTTAAGCTGCGTTGACACAATCTACATTGTAAAAGCGCTATACAAAAAAACATGAATTGAATTGAATTAAATTAAAAGGTACAAAAGTGGACCTTAAAGGTACAAAAGTGTACCTTGAATATACTTATGTGGAGCTGTAAAAGTACCTTTTAAAAAGTGACAGTGACAGCTGGTCTCTTTATTTTTGAGAGTGGTGACAAACATGAACTGTTTTTGCATAAACTAGACCATTGAATGGTGATGTAATGACTTTAATTGAACTATACACTATACAGTGGTGTAAAGTAACAAATTACAAATGCTCAAACTACTGTAATTGAGTAGTTTTTCTCAGGAATTGAAGTAATTAAAGGAATTAAGTAGTTTTAAAAAATGTGTACTTTTACTTTCCCTTGAGTACATGTTTAGTGCACTGTTGGTATTTTTACTCCACTACTTTCCTTCAACCTGCAGTCACTACTTTATTTTGTCTTGTCTATGGGGATTAGAAAAATCAGTTCTGGGATTCCAGTCCAAGACATGTGCACTATATAAATGCAACAAACTGTTTGGAAGCATTAAAAGTGTCCAAGAAGATCATCCAAAATCATCACATGCAATGACCCAGAGACTGTTTAGATGCGAAGATGAGAAGATGACGGATGTTTACTGTATGATAACCGAAATGGCCCAGCAGGCACAAGACATCAATATGACGTCAGATTGACGTTGTACCCCAATGTCGTGGGGACGTTGCATTTCGTTTGGAAATGAAAATCACGTTGACGTCAGAACTCAACATCAGGCCAACATCAATGTTCAACATCCAACCTAAAATCAACCAAATATGATGTCTAATGATGTTACAGCTTGATGTTGTGTGGACGTTACCACTATGACGTCTATTAAACAATGGATTTTGGTTGCCATACCTGACAAATAAATGTCAGTATTTTACGTCAATATGACGTTAGTTTAAGATGTTGGCTCAACGTTAGATCTTGGTCACTTTCCAACACAACCTAAAATCAACCAAATATCAACATCATTTGACGTTGTTATTGGACGTCAAAATAACATTGTACTTAGACTCTGGCTAGACATTGAATTTTTGTCATCTGACATCACAACCTAAATGTAACCTAATATTAACATCATTTGACGTTGTTATTGGATGTCAAAATAACATTGTACTTAGACTCTGGCTAGACATTGAATTTGTCACGGTTGGGGATCTGTCTGTTCCTCTGGTGTGTGTGTGTATGTATGTGTGTGTGTGTGTGTGGGTGTGTTTGTTTAGATATCTTTCACCGCGTGGCTGTCTGTGTTTACATGTTGTCAGCTGGGCAGTCCCGTGCTCAGCTGTCAATCAGCACACCACAGGTGCAGCGCATTACTGCACCTATTTCTGTTTAGCATTCGCGTCTCATGTTGTCAGTTTGTTGTTGTTCACATCCGTGTCTGTTCCTGTTGGGCTTTTCCCGCTGTATCAGCTGGTGGTGAGTGATCATAGAGACTGTGGCTTTTGGATTTGTCAGCACTGCTTGGTTTTACTGAAGTACTGTTAACGCTGTGTAGTGTTGATGACACTCACTGGAGATTCACTTTGATTTGCTGCACTGAAGAACTATTACCGCTGTTGGGCATTGATCTGTCTCATTGAAGAACTGTTACTGGTGTTTAGCGTTGTCTATTTCCTTGAGAGACTCATCAATTATCTCCCCTTCCCTCGCTATCTTATGAGATCCATACCAGCTATTATTTCCTGTGATCCCCGTTTAACAAACCAACTTGTATTCACTTGCAATTGGGTCTTTTGTGAATTTGTGACAGAATTATGGTCATCTGACATCACAACCTAAATGTAACCTAATATTAACATCTCATGATGTTTTGTGTCTGCTGGACAATAACTAAATGCACTACAGAATGTTACGTTTACACACATCCACAAATTACATGTAAACACATCAGCTTTGAACAGCGTAATACTCACTACTTTTGAGTACTTTTGAAAGGTCTACTTTTTACTGATACTTCGAGTAACGTTTACAACAGATACTTTTACTCTACCTGCACTACATTTTTAGGCAAGAAATGGTACTTTTACTTGAGTATGATTTTTCAGTACTCTTTCCATTACTGGTACTATAACATGTAATACAGTAACATGAAAAAACATTCAAAAAGCAACTGAGTCATATTATTGTCATTTTCAGATTAAGGCAAATCATTCCATTACTGATGTTCATGTAAACATAGACTATTTATTTACTTATGTAAATGTGTGTAAATATATTTATTCAATTTTTGCAAATATTTATATGATTTATAATTTATAATTGATATGTATATTATAATTTCTAATTATAAAACATTTTTTAGTAGATATATTAAAGTATATGAGACTTGCTTTGTTTACCAAAAAAGTGGATCTAATTGGATTTGCACTGTAAACCTTAAATAAAGGGGCCCTATTATGCCCATTTTTACAAGATCTAAAATAAGTCTCTGATGTCCCTAGAGTGTGTATGTGATGTTTCAGCTCAATATACCACACAAATAATGTTTCATAACTCTTTGAAACTGCCTCTTTTAGGCTTCGATTGTAATTGTGCCATTTTGGTGATTGTCGCTTTAAATTCAAATGAGATTCTACTCCCAACCATAGACTGTAAAAGATATGGACGTAGTATCCGTGATGTCACCCATAGGTTTCTGAACACTGCAAAAGAAGCTACAAGTAGGCGCGGCCAACCGTCGCTATTTTGTCTGCGCATCATCGCACCAAACGCGGGATACCAAATAAGGGCAAAGAGGCGGAGAGTGAGCGGAGCTACAGACACATGCTGGATTTTCAGCATTTTGCTTAGACCTGGCTTAAAACAGACTTATTACTTTGGGAGAAACGCTTAATACTTCATTACCTTTGACTCGTTTGTGTTCTGACCACATGTGCTTGGTTGTACACTATATCAATAAAGTGTTTAGACTTTTAAAAACACTGTTGTAATACATTGAGCCACTAAACATTGTTCTTATGACGTTTTTCGACAGGAGGAAAACGTGAATTACTATCAAACACTTCAGATATAGTCTGTGTTAGTAAATGCAAGGCTGTTTATAAAATCCAGCACTAACACTGTATGACAACGCTTCAGATGACTGTTTTATAGCCTACAACTAATCAATCTGTCAGATTCTGGAGTGCAATACTGGTCTAAAGAACATTTAAATGATAAAATGATCTTAAATAAAACAAATACATTTATAGAGATGGTATATAAGCATATAAATTCCCTCACCTGTGAAATGGAGGCAACTTGAACGGTTTATAAGCACAATTAAGTCCACACAGCATGCCATATCATCTGATAATTGCAGGAAATAATTCCAAAAGGCAAATGACGGTGTAAAGAAACATTAAACAAAACAAAAATACGATGTATATGCCGAGCTCAGCGGCTAATTAGCCAGAATCAGCTGAGGTAACGAGACAGCGACCAGCGAGACCTAGCTGTCACTCAAGTGGCCACGCCCTTAATTATGCAAACTTAATATAACCTAATAAAAACGAAACGGATGAGTTATAAAAAAATTCACCCCCCTCAGAGTTGTCATGAAGGGTAATCATAGCTATATGCACCAAAGCCATCGTTTGTACCAGGCTGTAAACATGTTTTTATCAGCTGTAAAAATGGCTAATTTACCAATGCAGAAAGAAAGCACTTGGACTTCCTGGAGCCAGCCCCCCAGGCGAGTCGATGAATTGCAGTTTTAGTTACTTCCGTATTGGCTTCCCGAGGGAGAGCGGGAGGTTGCCGCTTGCTCCCAACCCTCTTTTCAAAAGGGGGCGGAGCTACAAATGCCTGTGTGTCAGCATATGGCAGATTCAAAAACAAGACTAGCATCCTATGCTAATGAGGGAGAGATTGGGTGGGGCATTCCCCCTCTGATGACACGTACGAATGGGGGAATTTCAATCAAAGTGTTTCTGCAGACTGTTTTTATCAAGTGTGATTGGGAAAAATAAAGTCAATAAATTCTTACTATTAGATGCTGGTTATATTCACAGACTGTTGCCACACAATTGTGTTTAAACCCCTTAGAAATGGATTTTTGCATAATATCCCCCCTTTAAATAAAAATGTTCTGTCTGGCCCTACCGATTACACTATAACAACGCAGGCCAAGCGCGATTAATCAATATGTACATTGGCTGTGATTTTTCATGAGTGTCAGAAACATTTGCGTCCATATCCCTGACTCACTGGTTCCTGCTGCGTGTGTGAGTGTGTTTTAAGGTCAGCGGATGTGCGTGGGCGTCACACACGCCGAGGGTCACATCAGTGTTTAGTGTGTATGCTATTGCTCCTGTCTGCTGGATATCGCACTTTAAACCCCAGGATGAAGCACACAGTCAGGCTGACTTTGATAAAAGGGCAGAATCCACCCAGGAAGTTGCACAGGAAGAGCTAGAATTGATATAAATGGGCAAGTCACACATGAGAGACTCATGAAATCACTATGGCTATTGAGAAGAAGAAAAAAAAAAACAGGCCTAGCTGAACACTGTCTCATTATTTTTTATATAAAAAATGGTCTGAGCCTTTTCTTGGATTATTCGGAGAGGGCAAGAAAGTGGCTACTTTGCATTTTATGGAAAATTGATCCTGCTGTTATTCTTACTGCATCATGATTTTGCTTTAAAGAGTGAGATATAATAGGTGGCGCGGTTGTAGCACGATCGCCTCACAGCATAAAGGTCGCTGGATCGAGCCTCAAGTCAGTTGGCATTTCAGTGTGGAGTTTGCATGTTCTCCCGTGTTCAGGTGGGTTTCCTCAGGGTGCTCCGTTTTCCCCCACAAGTCCAAAGACATGTGCTATAGGTGAATTGGGTATGCTAACATTGACCATAGTGCATGTGTGTGAATGAGTGTGTATGGATGTTTCCCAGTGATGGGTTGTAGCTGGAAGGGCATCCACTGCGTAAAACATATGGTGGATAAATTGGCGGTTCATTCCGCTGTGGCAGATTAATAAAGGGACTAAGCCGGAAAAGAAAATGAACGAATGAATGTATGGGTGCGTGCGTGTGTGAATGAGTGTGCATGGATGTTTCCCAGTACTGGGTTGCAGCTGGAATGGCATCCACAGTGTAAAACATATGCTGGAATAGTTGGTGGTTCATTCCGCTGTGGCGACCCCTGATGAATAAAGGGACTAAGCTGAAGGAAAATAATATAAGAAGATCTCTTGTATTCTTTTGCTCTTTCAAGTAATCTGTGTGTGTGTGTGTGTGTGTGTGTGTGATTGGGTTTTGTAAGGACAAGATGTCCCTCAAGAGAAGAATACTTAAAACATCTGAGCTTTATCTCAAAGCCTTCAGTCTGAAGCCAAAGGCTAAACAGAGCTCATCTAAACAGCAAGATCTATGGAGCCGCGAATAAAGCCTCCGCTTTGATCAGGCAACGCACTTTTTTATTTTTTTTTACAACAGGCAAAGGTGCTGCATTCAGTCACAATTGGGTTTTAAGGTTGAAGGAGAAGTCGCAGATTTGGCACTGAGCATGATTTATATTTTTATCACTGAACGCTGGGACAGTGGTGGAGCGGAGAAGGTAATCAATTGTTATCAGGGAAGGCAGATCACGACACACTTCCATCCACACAACTCCTAAGAGACCCGTTTCACTTAGAGAGAGAAATACAGACAGACTGAGAGAGAAAGAGAGAGACAGGGCCTGCCAAATGATAAGACCTGCTACTGTACACAGATGCTTCACTTTACTGCAGCCTGACAGCATCATACTGAAATATCTGATATATGACAGTTTCACATGTAATTCAATAGTAACAAAGGCATGAAAAGGAAATGAAGCCTGTTTTTGTGCATATATGCAGATGAAGTTAAATCTATTAGCCCTCCTGGGTTTTTTTTTTTCTTTTTCAAATATTTTCTAAATGATGTATAAGCAAGCAAGGAATTTTTCATAGCATTTCCTAAAATATTTTTTCTTCTTATTTGTTTTATTTTGGCTAGAATGAAAAAAGTTTTGAATTTTTTTAAAAAACCACCAAGTTTAATATTATTAGCCCTCTTAATAATGTTGTCGATTGTCCACAGAACAAACCATACAATGATTTGCCTAAAAAACCCAACTTGTCTAATTAACCTAATTAATTTAGTTAAGCCTGTAAATTTCACTTTAAGCTGAATACTAGTATCTTGAAATAAAATATCTAGTAATATATTATGTACTGTCATCATGGAAAAGATAAAAAAAAATCAGTTATTAGAAATTAGTAATTAAAACTATTGTTTAGAAATGTGTTGACAAATAGCCCTCTTGTGTAATTGTAATTATAAAAATACAAGTCTCAGATACTGTTTAATTGAGAGATTTTTGTCAGCACACTTTAAACAATAAAAAAACTTAAAGGAGCTAATAAAATTGATCTTTAAAATAGTTTAAAGGACTAAAAATATGACAGGAAATAGGAAAAAAAAGATATGATCATTTTGACAGTATTTCCAATCGTATATATATATTTTTTTTTCCTCAGGGAGAAAGTCCTAATTATTTTATTTTGGCTATATAAAATAAGTTTAAATAAATTATTTTAATTATTAGCCCTCCTGTGTAATTGTAATATATATATATATATATATATATATATATATATATATATATATATATATATATATATATATATATATATATATATATATATATATATATATATATAACAAGTCTCAGGTGCTGTTTAATGAAGAGATTTTTGTCAGCACATTTTTAAACACAATATTTTTAATAACTAATTTCTCTTGTGTTTGACATGATGACAGTGCATCATATTTTCCCACTTATTTTGCAAGATAGGCTATTAGTATTCAGCTTAAAGTGACATTTAAGACTTAACTAGATTATTATGTTAAGTTAGGTTAATTAGGCAATTTATCTGATAGCAATAAAATAACCTTAAAGGAGCTAATAATATTGACCCTAAAAATAGTTTAAAGAACTAAAAATATATTAGGAAATAAGAAGAAAAATATGATCATTTTGATAGTATTTCCTATTATATTTTTTTTCTCAGGGAGAAAGTCCTAATTATTTAATTTTGGCTATATAAAATCAGTTTAAAAAATTATTAAATTATTAGCCCTCCTGTGTAATTGTAATTATTAAAAAAAAAAAAAACAAGTTTCAGGTGCTGTTTAATGGAGAGATTTTTTGTCAGCACATTTTAAACACAATATTTTTAATAACTAATTTGTCTTGTGTTTGACATGATGACAGTGAATCATATTTTCCCACTTATTTTGCAAGATAGGCTATTAGTATTCAGCTTAAAGTGGCATTTAAGACTTAACTAGATTAATATGTTAAGTTAGGTTAATTAGGCAATTTATCTGATAGCAATAAAATAATCTTAAAGGATCTAATTTTTTATAAAATTATTAAATTATTAGCCCTCTTTAGAAATCACTTTTTTTTCCGATTGAACAAACCACTGTTATCTAATAAGTTAATCTAACTTGTATAAATAACATAGTTAGCTTAACTTTAATTGCCTTTTAAAATCCTTAACTGCATAAAACCTTAATAATTTTGTCTTCAATATATGTATATATATTATTTTTCAATAATTAAATTTCTTATTTTTATAGATCCTCATTACTGTTATATATTTAAAAATGTGTTTTTGTTTTTGCATTTGAAGCAGTATGTTTTACATTTAATTCTTGTATTCAAATATAATATTTTGCTTGCTTATGCTTAATCTAATAAATTTGTTTGTAAATGTTTTAAACATTCATTCATTCATTTTCTTTTCGGCTTAGTCCCTTTATTAATCAGGGGTCGCCACAGCGGAATGAACTGGCAACTTATCCAGCACATGTTTTACGCAGTGGATGCCCTTCCAGCTGCAACCCATCTCTGGGAAACATCCATGCACACTCATTCCCACTCATACACTACGGACAATTTAGCTTACCCAATTCACCTGTACCGCATGTCTTTGGACTGTGGGGGAAACCGGAGCACCCGGAGGAAACCCAGGCGAACGCAGGGAGAACATGCAAACTCCACACAGAAATGCCAACTGACCTACCCAAGGCTCGAACCAGCGACCTTTATGCTGTGAGGCGACAGCACTACCTACTGCGTCACCGTTTTAAACATGTAGGTAATTATTAATAAAATAAATGATTTATTGAATTATTCATTAATACATTTACACCTGTTTTGTTTTGGATTTTAGATCAAAAAGTGTAAGTAATATTTTAACAAAAATGGGAGAAAATGAGAACAATTATATACCCTTTTCCTTTAGATGGCAGTAAATCTCACTTATTAAATAGCTGATTCATCTAAACATGAGCATGTGTGTGTGTGAGAGAGATATATTGAGCTGACCACTTGTGATGTTAAATTATTTAATTTACATTTTTTTTAGATGATAGATTAGATTAACAAAATAAGGAATGAAAATAATAGCACAATAAATAAATACATTTGTATGTTAGTTGTTTATGTATAACTATACCTTTAGAAGGTATTAGTTGTTTTGTACTTATATGGTATATTATATTGAATTACATATTTATTAATTTTTACATTACTTACTCTAATCATGTGCATTATTTAAAGATACATGTTAAAAAATGCTCAAAATTCTAATATTTTATTTAAGATTTTTGAAGAAATGTTTATAGAATGAAACAAATATTAACGTTTTGCTCAAATACACACTTAATAAATACAATCAATCCATAGAAACTGATAATTAGAAAGTGATTTTTCAATGTTTTCACATTTTGGTCCAGCTGCAGTTGAAGTCAGAATTATAAACCTTCCTGTGATTTTCTTTTTCGAATATTTCCCAAATGATGTTAAACAGAGCAAGGACTTTTTCACAGTATTTCTTATAATATGTTTTCTTCTGGAGAAAGTCTCATTTGTTTTATTTCCGCTAGAATAAAAGCAGTTTTTAATATATTTTTTTATTAAATAAAAAACAGAAATTTAAATAAGAAATCAGTTATTAGAAATGAGTTATTATTTGGAAAATGCGTTAAAAAATCTTCTCTTCATTAAACAGAAATTGGAGAAAAATATACGGGGGGGCTAATAATTCAGAAGGGCTAATATTTCTGACTAAATATATTGTTTACATTGTGTGTACGCATATCAAAAATGAAAAAGGAAATGCATACACATATATAATCTGTCCTTAAGATTCTAGAGAGTCAAGTGAGATTTATAAGCAGCTGGACTTTATTGTACATCAGAAAGTGGTTTGCTTTTAGTCATGCCAGTGATTCCATCAGTACAGAGTGAACATTAATATGATTTCTCATCTCAGCTAACTCCTCATACAACTTCATACACTAAAAGAAGAAACAGCTAACACAAAACCAGACTGAAAATGAAAACACACACACGAACAAACACACACACACATATTAAATGGCAAAAAAAAAAAAGATTTTGCTGCTTGTTCAAACTACTTATTTCAAATGAGCTGAATCAACACAGTTCTTAAGTTCTTTGGTGAAAACTTAATTGTTTTATGTTCAATCCTCTTAAATTTGTAAAACAATTACAGTTGAAGTCAGAATTATTAGCCCCCCTGAATTATTAGCCCACTTGTTTATTTTTTTTCTTCAATTTCTGTTTAACGGAGAGAAGATTTCTTCAGAACATTTCTAATCATAATAGTTTTAATAACTCATTTCTAATAACTGATTTATTTTGTCTTTGCCATGATGACAGTAAATAATATTTTACTAGATATTTTTCAAGACACTTCTATACAGCTTAAAGTGACATTTAAAGGCTTAACTAGGTAAATAAGGTTAACTAGGTTAGGGTAATTAGGCAAGTTATTGTTTGTTCTGTAGACAATCTCAAAAAAAGTTAGCATAAAGGGGCTAATAATTTTGACCTTAAAATGGTTCTTAAAAATTAAAAACTGCTTTGATTCTAGCCGAAATAAAACGAATAAGACTTTCTTCAGAAGAAAAAACATTATCAGACATACTGTGAAAATTTCCCTGCTCTGTTGAACATTGTTTGAGAAATACAGTTGCAATCAGAATTTTTAGCCCCCTTTGAATTTTTTTTTCTTTTTTAAATATTTCCCAAATGATGTTTAACAGAACAAAGAAATTTTCACAGTATGTCTGATAATATTTTTTCTTCTGGAGAAAGTCTTATTTGTTTTATTTCGGCTAGAATAAAAGCAGTTTTTAATTTTTTTAAAACCCATTTTAAGGTCAAAATTATTAGCCCCTTTAAGCTATATATTTTTTCGATAGTCTACAGAACAAACCATCTTTATACAATAACTTGCCTAATTACCCTAACCTGCCTAGTTAACCTAATTAACCTAGTTAAGCCTTTAAATGTCATTTTAAGCTGTATAGAACTGTCTTAAAAATATTATTTACTGTCATCATGGCAAAGATTAAATAAATCAGTTATTAGAAATGAGTTATTAAAACTATTATGTTTAGAAATGTGTTGAAATTTTTTTCTCTCCGTTAAACAGAAATTGGGGAAAAAAATAAACAGAGGGGCTAATAAATCAGGGGGTTGGATAATTCTTATTGCAACTGTATTCAACAAAGAAAAAAAATCAAAAAGGGGGCTAATAATTCTGACTTCAACTGTATATGAATGTCAACATCTCAAAAAATGTGTTTTGGAGTTTCGTGACCCTTTAAAAGAGCTGTTAGGAACAAAAATGTACCACCCGAGTGACAGCATTTGTACCTTTATTTCTGAGAGCATTGGTCATATCCTTACAATTTTGTGTCCTCATAAACCAGATAGACAAGTACACAAAGAAAAAAGAGATTAATTGGATTTACTCTTTTTTTAAGGTACTGTAAGTGGTTGCAAACCATTTATGTGGGTTGAATTTAAACCAACAAACAAAGTTGAACATTACTAAATTGAATTCATTTGCTTATATAAATTGTTTGCAACCATTTACATTAAAACATGTAGTAAATCCAATGAATAAATTTTCTCAGCTCCACCTCTCCACTGTAACCAGCTCAGTGTGTGCAGTGTCTGCATGGTTACAGGTGGATGGTTCCTGTGCTGAGAGTAAAGGGCAGCAGTCAGCACTTACTGTCAATAGCAGCGGTCAGCCATTAAAGGTCAGCCTTACCCGCTCCAGTTTATCTCTCCTCTTCAGCCAGATCATCGCAGAGTAATCCTGTTGCTGGGCGCCACTGAACATACTGTTACCCGGCCGGGCGAGAGGTGCAGAAAACAACCCTGAATCAGGTGGAAGCCTCAGCCCCTCAGAAACAAACCTCCTGTCCTGCATTCTTCTCCAGCATCCGAAAGATGCTCACCCACAGGTATCTCAGAGGGAAACTCTGAGCCTGTCCCAGCAGCGAGCACCGTTGGAGTCTGTGCTGGACTGAGCTGTGCCTTGCAGAGAGCCTGATTTCTTTGGATTTCATCCACATGCTGGCAGAAAGGGGTCTCCTTGCCCTGCTGGGAGGGGCTGGCAGAGTCTGAGTGGGCACAGTGAATAAGAAAGTGAGTGGGAGTGGATGAACAGACAGACCCATATCCTGCACCTGGTTTCCTCAACCCTCCCCTCCGCTCAGTGTGTGTGGTGCTCTGATGCATGACTGAAACACACACACACACTTGTACAGATGTCTTTATGGGGACTTCCATTGGCGTAAATCCAGCCCACAAAATAAACAATCTGCATTTTTACATTTTTTTTTAAATACTTGACATGAGCTGTTTTCTTCATGGACAATGGATTGTCACCATAATTGTCCCCACAAGGTCAAAATTATTTGGTTTTGCTATATTTGTGGGAACATTTAGTCCCTATAACAAGAGGAATACAACACCCAACGCACACATGCACAGAAGCACACACACAGACAGACCTACACACATGCTTGTACAGATGTCGTTATGGGGACTTCTGCCGCGGTCACACTAGAGTTTGAGCATGCCAAATGCTGTTTAATGGCACAGGGAAAAGGGGCAGGATTAAACAAGATGATTAGACATTTAAAAAAGTGAGCGATTGGTAAATATTTTAAATTTCTGTCCACAGAGGTCATGTTTTGATTTTCGATTGGTCTCACGCAGTCACGTGATGAGATTTCACAGGTCAGAGTTCACCAAGCTTGAACTTTGCAATGCAGAGATCTGAGAAACTTGTCGCACGAGCTTGCGTTTCATTTGCATGGGTATGAATGGAAGTCTATGGGGAGAAAATGATCATTAATAATTCCTTACATTTATATAGCGCTTTTCTGGGCACTCAAAGTGCTTTACACATAGGGGGAATCTCTTCATCCACCATCAGTGTGCAGCATCTACCTGGATGACGCGACGGCAGCCATTTAGCACCAGACCGCACACCACACACCAGCTGATTCGTGGAGAGGAGACAGAGTGATTAAGCCACTTATGATATGGGGATGGTTAGGAGGCCATGATGGACCAAGGCCAAGGGGCAGATTTGGCCAGGATGCCGGGGTTAAACCCCTACTCTTTTTCCAGCGATTTTTAATGACCACAGAGAGTCAGGAAAGACGGCGCTCACTGAGCAGTATAGAGTCCCCTTCACTATACTGGGGCATTAGGACCCACACAGACCACAGGTTGGGCGCCCCCTGCTGGCCTCACTAACACCACTTCCGGCAGCAACATAGCTTTCCCATGTGGTCTCCCATCCAGGTAATGACCGCATAATGACTTAGCTTCAGTGGGCGACCATGTAAGAGTTGCAGAGAGCTAGCTGCCGGTCCAGTGTGACCACAGCTTTCCATTGTCGTAATGATTTTTATACTGTACAGACTGTATACATTGCCCTAGCCCTAATCTCAATATACAAGATACAGAAACCACAGACAAGGAACCAGGAGACACCACACTAGGAGACAGCTTAGAATCGCCACTGACCGTGTACAGAGAGTTCAATCCTTCTGGTACTATAGACGAGGCCGGACACTGAGTGAGCTGTATGAATGGGGCTTATGAAGTGCAGAGATGATGGCGGTGATGATTGTCAGGTGTGTGGCTGATTAGAACCCAGGTGAGGGTGCTCATTTGATTGGGTAGAGAACATGATTTGACTGTGACATATTCCATAATTTTATCCTTAACCCAATCCTCACAGAAAACATCATGCATTTTTACTTACTTGCTTAGGCCCAACCCCAATTCTACTCCTTAGCCCTTTCCCTTCCCCCTACCCCTCATTTTGCGCGTTCCGGTGAAGGGGTAGGGGTGTCCCAATTCTCTTTAGTTTGAAGGCGTAGGGCTAAGGGGAAAGGGTAGATATAGCCCTTCGAACAGAGATTTTTCAGGACCACACTCGAAACCAAGGGGTAGGAAAATTTCCCAGAATAAACCAGCCACAATGGCAGGCTAGCTGCCCCTGAAAGTCAGGAGATCCACAAGTTAGTTTTTTTGTCATTATTACGAATTTTTACAACAAACAAGCACATGTTTTATTATATTTATAACCGCGTTCGTATTTTACCGTCATGCTTTTTTTTAAAAATGCTAAAATAAAAACAGCAAAATTTTCCTATCTACAATCCATAATAATAACTCCTGTACAGCAGTCCCACAACATTCTGACACTCGATGACGCTCAAATACCCTGTCAGAAAAGTCTAGTTACTGGGAATGAGCTTTTTACAGTGTCTGCGATAATGTTAATCCTGTTTTTGGTTTGTTTACATAGATGAATATGGCCACGTTGTAAATGCACAGTACAGTTACGATCTTATTGCCACATTAGATCGTTATGATAACATGATATATGCCTTCAGTGATTTATTGAAGATAAATACCAAAAAATAGCACAACTGGAATCACTACAGCAGTCGCCATCGTCTGATCTCATATGAAGCAAGAGATCACGATGACATATAATGACGTGTGCAGGTGCTGTAGTGCTGTCCCAATTCTTAGGGGTAAATTTTGAAGGCCTTCCCATTCACACTCGGTTTTAAGGGCCATGGGGAAGGGGTAGGGGTAAGGGTACAAAAATAAAATTGGGATTGGGCCTAACTCTATGGACATTTTTATATCGAAGTTGATATAGCTATGTTTTTGTTTCGTAACATCTAGGTTTTATGAGGTGAGTTGTTAGCCCAATGCTCAACCCCCAATCTGGAGGACCAGGACATACTGTACACACATACACTACAGACAATTTAGCTTACCTAATTCACCTGTCTTTGGACTGTGGGGGAAACCGGAGCACCCGAAGGAAACCCACGGGAACACAGGGAAGTCATCATACCTGCCAACACTCCTGTTTTTCCCGGGAGTCTCCCGTATTTTAGACCCGTCTCCCGTATTGTTCTGTCTCCCGGTAAACTCCCGGAATCCGACCCCCGCTCCTCAGCATTTTGGTACAGTCCGGGCTGAAACCTGGTGCTTGTGCGCGTGCTCTTCCGGTCGCGCGCAACCTCTCCGCGCTACAGTTTGCGCGCCTCCATATCCCCAAACCTCTCACCCCTCCCGCTCCATGCTTTTAGTTCGCGCCAGTGTTGCCAACTCAACGACTTTTCAGACCCCCCTAGCGACAAATTTTCAAAAAAGCGACTAGCGACAAATCTAGCGACTTTTTTTGTGTGTTACTGGAGATGTTTATAGACTGTCGTTTGTCCATTACTGTACCGTTCCTACTATTCTCAACGAGCTGCGGATGCCCGCCTTAGAGCACTGACAGGTGGCCCAGTCCTCGTACAGCAGCCTCTCCCACCTGCAGCCTGACTGCAGATCACTCCTCTGCGTACCAACGGCAAATGATTTAGCACCGGGAGTGTGAAGGTATTTCCCTTGTACAGTCAAACTGATCTGCTTCTCCTTTATTTTAACAATTTAATTTGACCGTTTATTCTTTTCTTGTTCACAATCAGAGATGTTTTAAAGTGAGAGTTTCTGAACTTGTCTGAGTATATTACGTCTGAGAGATTACTGCAAATTCACTACTCATCTATAATGATATACTGTATTCAAACAGCAATACATTTAGTTAAATTTATAAGCTTAGATAAAGCGTAGTGCAAATATAAAATACCCCATTTATTTACCATAGGCTGTTAAACAGAAATGGTAGAACGTGATGACGTCAGTAATATGCAAATTAGCGTATGACGTAACGCCCCCCCCTCCCCGTCTCCCGGAATTTACAAACCAAATGTTGGCAGGTATGGAAGTCATGCATTTTTAGATTTTCAAAATACCTAATTATTTTGGATTTATAAGCTGTTTTCTTCAAAAATAGTTCCAAATAACTGGTACAAGTATTACTAAACTTGCGAAATTCTGTCGTACCACGCTGCGAAAAGGGGCGAGATTGAACAAGATGATTAGGCATTAAAAAAGCGAGCGATTGCTCCATGTTTGAAATTTCTGTTCAAAGAGGTCATGTTTTGATCCTGGATTGGTCAAGTGATGCGATTTCGCAGGTCAGAGTTCACCAAAATTTAACTTTGCACCTCATGAAATGCGAAACCTGACTCATGACCCTGCGTTTCCGGTCTGACGTATTTGCGTGCGTATGAATGGAAGTCTATGGGGAGAAAACTAGAAACATCCGTGCAGGTGTGTTGAGGCAAGTTGGAGCTAAAATCTGCAGGACACCGGCCCTCCAGGACTGAGTTTGAACACCCCTGATTTAGATCATATAATTTAGGGTTTGTTTGTTTTTTCTTGCAGAAAATGACAACTGCTGGAAAGATATACTGTGAGTTGCATTCAAAAATTATAGTTTTTCCACCAAATAATACTTTCTCAACTCTTCTGAATGAATATAAACATGACACATACAAGCACAACTATTTTGTCGTTTTGACCAAATGCAAATTGGCAGACCCTCTGAATGGCAACATTATTTTATTTTGAATTCAGAAGAAAGAGAGAGAGAGATAAATTTAATACACCTTTATTTAATACAAATTTTTAAACTACAACATGTTTCATTGATTTAAACAAAAACATATTTCCAAATCACACAATGTTTTCATCAAAAAACAATACATTAATTTCAACCCAACACAACATATTTTTACACTCCACATGCCTTCAAACTTTTCCAAGTCTTTCATTGACAAATAAAACCTAAAATCATGCCTTATTCTTGCTCTTATAAGCCCTTTAAAAATCAGTTCAACTTTATAATTGGTTTCATTCAAAATCTTGTGTCTCCGACTAATGTAAATTGGAATTTTTTTGCTTGTCCTAATATATAATTTAACAGATTTCCGAACTTAAAACCAAACACAAAGACAGTCTTTGTGAACATCTCATCGACGGAAAGAAAAATAACCTCCAATAAACTGAATAAAGACTCCAGTCTTTCACAATGCATAAAACAATGAAAGAGAGAGAGAGAGCAGTTGCTAAGTGGTTATAAGGCAGTTGCTAAGGCGTTGCTAGGGTGTTTTGAGTGGCTACTAAGGCGTTTATTGGGATGTTGCTAGGGTGTTCTAAGTCATTGCTAAGGCGTTGCTAGACCATCGCTAAGGTGTTCTGGGTGGTTGCTAGGGTGTTCTAGGTGGTTACTAAGGTGTTGGTAGGCAGTTGCTAAGGTGTTCTGAGTGGTTGCTAGGCAGTTGCTAACATAAGTTACCATGTTTCTACCCTAATATAGCATGTCGTTAGCACGGAGTATGAATTAGCATGTCACTAGCATGTTTCTAGTATAAACTAGCATGCTGTTAGCATGAATTTTGTATGAATTAGCATGTTTGCTAGTATGATTAGTATGTTTGTTAATATGTTTTCAGTATGGAGTAGTATATTGTTAGTATGAATTAGCATGTTGCTAGTATGTTTATAGTATGAATTAGCATGTTGCTAGCGTGTTTACAGTATGAATTAGCATGTGTAATAGTATAGTATAGCATAGTATGTTTCTGGTATGGATTGGTATATTGTTAGTATGAGTTGGTATGTTGTTAGTATGTCCAATGTATAGTCAATGGCAGTTTTTTTTTTACAATGGAAGTCTATGGGACAGTTGCTAGGGTGTGGCTAGTAAGTTAAAAGGTCATCAGTGTTTGGCAGATTGGTGGTCTGAGTTAAATCAGCCCAACCTTAAGTCTGACAGTCTGGCGGAAAGTTATGATTTTCTCAAGCCACTATAAATATGATATATTGAATAATATGATATATTATTTATATTTTATTTAGTTATAATATATATACTTATTATTATTATTATTTTTTTTTTTACTACTACTACTACTTTCTATTGTGTGTGCTGTTTCTTTTTTTTTTTTGTTAACAACTGTTTATTGAGTTTTTCAGATAACAATATAAAACGAAGAAAAAAATTAATAAAAATTAAATGGATAAATAAATAAAAAAAAATAAAATAAATAAAAAACAAGAGAAAAAAAAAAAAAACAAGTGCAAATTTAAAACCCACTCCCGCCCATCCCGCCCCTGGTAGACTTCAAAAGATTAATAAATAATATTAATAATAATCAAATAAAAGGAAAGTGTGTGCTGTTTCTTTAATATATATTTGTATGTTACTTTTTATGTAAATGCTTTGGCAATACATTTGTAACATGTCATGCCAATAAAGCGACTATTGAATTGAATAGAGAGAGAGAGAGAGAGAGAGAGAGAGAGAGAGAGAGAGAGAGAGAGAGAGAGAGAGAGAGAGAGAGAGAGAGCATCAATGCATATTAACTCAGAAGAGCTAAAGGCGAACTCAATAAAGTATTCATTTGACATCACGCACAAGTTCAGATCCGTCTGGTTGCGCGCTGCACACTCCTTCAAAAATAAAACAAAACAAACACCCATCTTTAATATTGGGTGATGAGAGGAAATGATTTCGTAATAAAACTCTACAGTGGAGGAAGCCGCTGTGATTGCTTTTGATTGCTTCATATTTCCTGGTTTGCGTCGCGCTGTATTTTTCCCCGGTGATCAATGAGGTCCTTCAATCTATTACTGCAATCCTGGAGATGAGCAATATGTCAATGCAACACTGATGAAACTCATAATGTAAGCAAGAGCCGTGTTGCTGTAAACCATACGTCTGTCAATAGATAGAGATGGGAACAGACGAGCAGCTTATTGAAATGATTGAGAGTGAGCTGATATTTCACAAAATGTCTCATTTCGACAATAGGAAGTCAATTTGAACTGTTTTGCTTTTGTAATGTGGTGTATTTCGGAATGATAAAAAAATCAAGTAAATACACTATAAAAAATAACCACAAAAATACAACAAATATTTGTATGTTCATTCATTCATTTTTTTTTCAGCTTAGTCCCTTTATTTAACAAGGGTCACCACAGCAGAATGAACCGCCAACTTAGCAGCATATGTTTTACAAAGCGGATGCCCTTCCAGCTGCAACCCAGTACTGGGAAACATCCATACACCCTCATACACTACGGACAATTTAGCTTATCCAATTCACCTATAGCGCATGTGTTTGGACTGTGGGGGAAACCGGAGCACCCAGAGGAAACCCACACCAACACAGGGAGAACATGCAAACTCCACACAGAAATGCCAACTAGCCCTGCCGAGGCTCGAACCAGCGACCTTCTTGCTATGAGGCGATCGTGCTACCCACTGCGCCACCATGTCACCTATTTTTATGTTGATTTAACTTATTTGAATTAATAGTTAACAATTTTTTTTAAGTTATACAAAGTTTAACTTAGCCGTAGTTTCAGTTTTTTTTAAGAGGTCAGCTGGTAAGATGCACTGTAGCGTTCTTTTTAAAGATGAAATGCAGCCCGGCTACATAATTCGCAATCACTAGAAATGTACAGTTGAAGTCAGAATTATTAGCCCCCCTTTAAATATTTTTTTCTTTTTTAAATATTTCCTAAATGATGTTTAACAGAGCAAGGAGATTTTCACAGTATGTCTGATAATATTTTTTCTTTTTGAAAAAGTCTTATTTGTTTTATTTCGGCTAGAATAAAAGCAGTTTTTAATTTTTTAAGAATCATTTTAAGGTCAAAATTATTAGCCTCTTTAAGCTATATATTTTTTCGATAGTCTACAGAACAAACCATCATTATACAATAACTTGCCTAATTACCCTAACCTGCCTAGTTAACCTAATTAACCTAGTTAAGCCTTTAAATGTCACTTAACGCTGCATAGAAGTGTCTTGACATATATCTAGTAAAATATTATTTACTGTCATCATGGCAAAGATAAAATAAATCAGTTATTTAATTGTAAGCTTGGCAAGCAATTTTGGAGAATTTGATGTTTCCCCATTCAAACAGAATGCCCGAGCATACTGCTCGAGAGGCATTTCAAAGATGGCCGCCGAGTCAAATGACTTGCCTTAAAGGGACTTTGATAGAACGGTATAACAGAAAACTTTGGCAGTTTTAAAACCTTGACTTTTCCAAACCATGGTAAACCTTGAAACCAGTTATTGTCCCATGCCTAGTTTATACACTTTTGAAGTGTAACAATATATATTAGATAATGCTGTTGGCGCCAATAGCCTAGTGGTTAAGTGTGCTGCCATATAGCACCATGGTGCTCACGGTGACCCGAGTTTGATTACCAGCTCGAGGTACTGTGCTGATCCTTCCCCTCTCTCTGCTCCCAATGCTTTCCTGTCTGTCCTCCAATATCCTATCACAATAAAAAGGTGAAAAAACCCTATATATATATATATATATATATATATATATATATATATATATATATATATATATATATATATAATGCTGAAACTAATCTGAATTTCATTGTTAATTACACAGTAAAAAATGCTGGGTTCCACACAATTCCTTCATGTTGTCCCAACACAAATCGATCAAGTTAACTTAATAGTTATTACAAATTCAAATGGATTGAACATAAAACAATTAAGTTGTCCCCAAAAAACCCTAAAGAATTGTGTTGTTTTAACTCATTTTAAATAAGTAGTTTGAACAAGCAGCAAACATCATTTTTTTTGAGAGTCGATCATGCAGTGCTAACAAGTGGAACCTCCAATTAATTATAGTCCAATTTCAAGCTGAAATGAAAAGATCTGATCTGAGTTCATAGAATATTTTGTGTGTGTGTGATCTCTGTTTTAATACTTTGCTTTAACTCAAGTCTCCAGCCTGTGGTCTTTCCCACACACTCTCCTCCTTGAATACTAATTCCTCTCCCTCGGTCCGTTAGCGTAATTAAAGCAATGACTCAGCACTTTCTCCACTTTCTGTTCTCCCGAAACACAATCAGACCCTCAGCACTAAATGCCCATCCACTAAATGCACAGAATATGTAAATGCAAACCAGAACCATGTCTTTCAGAGCCACCGTTTGACTGATTGCTTGCGATTATCAAACTCTGCGGTGAAAAAAAGAGAAAATGGCTGTTATGTAACAAACATCAGTTCATTTACACACACATTTCTCTCTTGTTATGTGCAATGTGGCTCAAGGAGCTCACTGTGAGATTAGTCAAAAGTTAGTTAAAGGGACGTTTTATTGCTTCAGCAGCTTTCTGTTTAATGCAGTGCTGGGACAGAACAAAGGAGTGGATTATGGAGAGCTAGATATCAGGACTAAATTACCTGAACGAAGCCCTCGTGGGATTTGAAACTTCATTTATTTTAATAGTCTTCATCGTGCATGAGGACCAAATCAGTCTTAGCTTGTCCTTCAATTGTGTGTGTGTGTGTGTGTGTGTGTGTGTGGTTAATAGGTAAAAGATAAATGGGTGTAAAGAGGGCGAGCTGCTTTATTTGCTGTCACCTGTATTCTAATGTTATTAAGATTTTTTAACTGTGCGCAAATAGAAGTCATGAATAGATTAAGTCAATGGTAACTAATCAGCAAGCGAATTTTGTTTACATAATGTGACATATAATGTAGCAGGAATTAAAAATTTCTATGAATTAAAAATTGATTCTATTAATAAAAAATTAATTGTGACAGAAACATTTGTAGGGGACAGCGGGGACGAAAGTAACCAGGAACGAAAGTAACAAATCGATTTTCTTAAAGCCCTGACAACATTTGCTTTCCAGGCTATAACAGCGCATTCTGCATGCAATCCTTGAAGAAGCTGCCATATATCATGTGATTTTGGCACTGTGTCCTGTGGTTAGGTCCAAATTTCTGTTTTTTTCAAGAATGATTTAAACATAGCTTGTTTGGCATGCTGTCCCGGGAGAAAGCCCTGAGCTCAAGGGATTCTCAAGCCCAGGGTTTCCTCCCTTTCGGGAGATTGAGCTCAGGTTGATCTCAAAACTCCCCTGTTGCTGAGGCTAAGGTGAACATCCTGAGAGTAAGATATTTAGAAAAGATTTAGGCATATTTTAATATAGAACATATTTGGACGTTGGGAGGAAACCGGGGAACCCGAGGGAAACCCATTTGGGCACGGAGAGAACATGCAAACTCCGCACAGAAACGCCAGACGGCCCAGCGAGGACGCAGCACCATCGGTATTCTTGCTGTGAGGCAACAATGCTAGTCACTGGGCTGCCGTGCCGCCCATTCTGGATAAAGGTGGAAGAAGGGGAGGAGGGGGGTTTCTTCCAGATGAAGATAGTTGTAGAAAGGAAATGAGGTTATACAGTTGAAACCAGAAGTTTACACTCTAAAAAAAGGAACATAACCATTTAAAAAAAAAATGTCTGATGGTAAATCATACTAAACGTTTACTATTTTAGGTCCGTTAGGATTACCTAAATCATTTACATTTACTAAATGCCAGAATAATGAGAGCATTTTTAATTAATTTCTAGACAGTCAAAAGTTTACATACATTTCCTTGGTATTTTTTTTAGCTTTGCTTTTAAACTGTATAACTTTGGTCAAATGTTTTGGGAATCCAGATTTGTGTCAGATTTGCTTTTTCAACTCTGCCCACAAATCTTCTATAGGATTAGGTTCAGGGCTTTGTGATGGCCACTCCAAAACATTCACTCTGTTGTCCTTAAAGCACATTTTAACTAATTTGGCAGTATGCTTAGGGTCATGGAAGACCCATTTGTGGCCAAGTTTTAATTTCCTGGCTGATGTCTTGAGATGTTGCTTCAGTATTTCTACATAATGTTCTTTCTTCATGATGCCATCTATGCTGCGAAGTGGACCAGTCTCTCCTGCAGCAAAACAGCCCCACAACGTGATACTGCCGCCCCCATACTTCACAGTTGGGATGGTGTTCCTAGGCTTGTAAGCTTTCCCCTTTGTCCTCCAAATGTAACACTGGTCATTATGGCCAAAGAGTTCAATCTTAGTTCCATCAGACCACAGGACATGTCTCCAAAAAATATTCTTTTTCAGTAATTTAGCAAATTGTAATCTGGCTTTTTTGTTGATTTTCCCATGTTGTCACACAAGGAAGCAGTGTGTTTGAGGTTTTCTTTAAATACTATTCTACAGTAAATATATATACAATATATTTTATATGCATAAATTTGAGTTTGACATGCTAAAATGACTTGATTTAGATGTTGTGTTATGTCCACATGCCTTCTCATTCATTTAACTTCTTGTGTGTATTGTGTATTAGCTTGCTCAGTGTGCATGAGCAAATGGCTTGTGTTAAAATATGCACAGTAATCTGTCCTGGCTTAAAGTCCCAGATCACCGGTTAACTACACATAAACAGGGAGTAATCTCCCATTAAAGCAATGTTATTGTAAAAAAATATATAATTAAACCATATTAACAAAAATAACTGTAGGCAGAAGAAAGCAGGTGAAACACACCGTGTTTGATAATGAAAGGATGATCACGTGCACACGGTTAATATAAGCCTGTTAATAATCTGTTCAAAGAATAATTAAAATGAAAGCAGTGACCGCTGCTGCTAACAAAAGAATATCTGTATTTTTTTTTTTAAATCTTGAGCTCTTGAAAGCAGCAGGACTGTGGGTGCACGATCATCTCTCTTTGTCCAGTCTATTTCAAAGGGAACCGATCGCACCAGTTGCGCTTCCTCTAGGCACGGTTGCTTTGTGCAAGTAAACGGGAGCGCACACGCTTTTTAACAGTAACATCACATCACTTTTGCGCGTGAGTGATCATCCTCTCGTTCTGTATTTACCTGCTTTCTATTGCTCGCACGAATAGTTATTTTTGTCAGTCGTGCTGCTTCTAAGATCACATTTGCACGAGTATTGGGCCATGCTTATTGTCGAACCCTGCTTTTAAGAAAACTACAATTTAAAAATGATTTCCAACCAGCCAAAGTGGCTAGTGGAGGTCTAACCCGCCAGAGCTGAAATCTACCCGCATTTGGCGGGTTGGTGGGTGTTAATGTAAAGCCCTGTCTGTGTGTAATAAACTGTTAATGAACTCAAGCATTCAGGGATATGAAAATTCTTTATTAAATCCGTTAGTTGTACATTCACATGTAAACACCACTGGTATGAGGCAGACAGCTAACAGGAGAGGAAGTTTGCATGCTACCTAAATAACCAGCTGGCCTGCAAAGACGCTTTTTTCTCATAAAATGAGCCACTTTTCAATCTGTCAAAAGCACCCATGATCACAACACTCATTTGAACAGGTCGATACATTGGCATGTGCAAAACAACATGATGATTAATGTCTACATCATCAGAATATGGCCTTGATAATGGGCACTTCGTGACACAAACACGCTTGAGAAACATCTGGGTGAATCCAGGCCCTTCTATTGGCTATCACACGGCAGAGACGGCTGAAATTATCCTAACTGGTTATTATATATTTCAATAAAAGATTATTGGTGGAAATGTTACAGAACCACAGGAGGTTTATAATCTGTATAGTTGCGGAGGAATGTTCAACAATCTACGAAAAGATGATCAAGGTGCTACAGGGTAAACTGAAGGACTCGTTCAACAAACACGGCTCAGCTTTTATTCTTCACATATTGGTAATTTCTTAGGGTGCTTTCACACTAGCACTTTTGGTCCGCACCCGGGTTCGTTTGACGTCATAGTACGGTACGTTTAGCTAGTGTGAACGTGTCTTCTGAACTCGGGTGCGCACCCGTGAACCGTACCCGAGTCCGCCTGAAAGAGGTGGTCTGGGGTACGGTTCATGCGAACTCTGGTACGGTTCAATTCTGGTACGAATGCAAATACCAAATAGAGGAAGTGAACCGGCAACTGTACAACAAACTATCGTTTTCATAACGTTCATTCGTGTGTGTGTGTGTGTGTGTATGTGCGCCACGTATTGTACCTTTAGCGGGACTGAGCCAAGCACAGTGATACACAGTGATGTCTGCTTGTCTCCTCCAGAAACAGCTTCTGCAGACACTGTGTGATGTTCTGAATGTTTATAATATTTTTGCAGCAGACAGACGCGAGTCGCTTTCTGTATGTCCAAAACTTATGATTCAGTAAAAGCAAATCGACCGCGATGTGCGGAAGTCTCCATTTTGGCGCTTTGCTTTCGTGACTGTCACCTAGCAACAGCCGTAAACAAAACAGCAGCTCTATGACGCAAGCGTACCGGGGTTCAGAAGGAAAAAAGACAGTGTGAACACAAACCAACCGAGAAGGTGGCAAGGGGGGACAATCGAACTTGGGTACGGTCCAGGCAATTGAACCAAGTGTGAAAGCACCCATACTAGAAGTGAACCATACCAGAGTTCGCATGAACCGTACCCCAGACCACCTCTTTCAGGCGGACTCGGGTACGGTTCACGGGTGCACACCCGAGTTCAGAAGACACGTTCACACTAGCTAAACGTACCGTACTATGATGTCAAACGAACCCGGGTGCGGACCAAAAGTGCTAGTGTGAAAGCACCCTTAGACTGCAAAAGAAGGACATTTAAAAAGTATCAAATAGTTTAGCTTTGTCCTTACAGTATTCTCATAAAGCATTGCAGTGAAACAAAATCTTACTGTCTTTTTAGATCATTTTCAGTTAGTCAACTCCAATGTCTGAAGTATGTTACACTGTAAGCGTATTACATATTTGGCAGATATTCGCTTTGATTTTTTTGCTGTATACATGTCAAATATTGACTTATTTGGTACACTGCTTTGCAAACAGGGTCTATAATAAAAAAATGTAAAATCACAGATCCCCCCAGCAAAATAAAACTGACAATGTTACTAATTATGAAGTATTATATTTTTTTAGACTATACCGTTCAAAGCTTCAGGGTCAGTTAGATTTTTCTTCAAAGAAAGGAATGTTGTAAGGATACATTAATTTAATTCAAAATCACAGATTAGATGAAAAAAAATGATATATTCTTTTATATTCATTTATACACTACCTGACAAAAGTCTTGTTGCTTATCCACGTTTCAGGAACAACCAATAATAACTTGACTTCTAGTTGATCATTTGCTATCAGAAGTGGCTTATATAAAAGGCAAATGCCTCTAGATTACACTTATTTTACCAAAATAAAATATGATCATTCCTTGCTTTTTAATTATTTAATTTGGACAGTAAGCTCTGACTCTGCTTAGACAAAAGTCGTGTCACTTAACAGAAATAATGTACAGTATAGAATATAAAGTCATGGTGCAGTGGAAAAATAATCAATATTGTGTATGACTCCCATGAGCTTGGAGAACTGTTTAAAAAAAACGAAACATTACCCAACACTGACAATATTATTCTTGTGTCTCGACGATCATCATTATTTATGAATCACCACGACACTTTAAACCAAATGGATTGTGTCAAAAACCACCAACCTGATTTCACCAAGTAGGACATATTCCTGGATTAACATCTATGTTGATCCTGAAACAAAATTCCAATCGGCCAATCAGAATTAAGGCATACGTTTACCATTTATGTTAAGTTTAGGCTTACGGTGAGGTTTATGCACTTCTACATGATTGTTATCCAGCTATTATTCCCCTCTGATTTTGGAAATAATTTACAGTTATTGTTGGGTTTAGGGGTAGGAGATGGTATAGATTACATTTTCCAACAAAAATTATGTTTCAGGATCAACAAAGATGTTAATCCAGGATCGCATCGTACTTGGCAAAATCATGACGTGCGTCAAAATCAGGTTGATATTGTGCAGTCAGACCCTAAACTCCTAAACGGTATGGGAATATTTAGATATGTAGTCATTGCATATTCCATGTGCCATTTTTTGCTGATCTAATTTTGGTGCTTTAACATGGGAAATATTCCACATATGTGTCTCCACATGGAGTTTTGGAAAACGAAAACAACTCTATGCATCCCAGATAAACTTATGATGGAAAATTCTCCTACTGAGGTAAAGGTTGTCAAACATGTTGTAATCTATTTAATGTAAAAAAAACAGACATATTATCAAGCCAGGCTCATTATGATTATATACTCCTATGTACATTTCTGGAGAGCGCCAAATACTGTACATCCCAGAGGTATTTTTTTTGCAGTTTTTGTTTTTGCGAGACCACCAGAGGCCGCCATGTACGCTTTTTGAGATTTCAAATTTCTCTCGCGAGTGCCATTTGTGCCTGCTGTTCTCGCATAAATCCACCAGAGGCTGCTGTCGACTGACTGATCGGCTGACCCACTGTCCTCCCTTCTCTACACCCAACCAGTAGTGGCGCAAGCTTAACTCTACAAAACTGGACGAAAGTGAAGAACGGGGGGTTGTGGACAAAAGTGAAGACCGATGGGGGTGGTGGTGGTGGGGGGGTTTGTTGTCGCTGACAAAAGTAAAGAGAGGGTTGCGGACAAAAGTCTCTATGCCGCCCCTAGGAAGATGCCTACATTGCCCATGACTAAATCCATCACTGACCCAACCGAAAATCACCAATTGACCCACCCACCCACTTCCCTAAGTCCACTTGACAGTGTTTTCAAAAGCAATACAGTAAAAGTCAAGCCCTCGTGGCCACCTAAATTTTACCACATTTTCAGATTTTACCACATTCTCACCCTGTTATTTACTTCTTTATTTAACTTTTTTGGCTTCTGTTTTAGTTTTACCTGCTTTCTGGAATCGTTCTTCATCGGACTTGAACCCCGTGATGTCCGCGACAACCCCCCGTCATCACGGTCAACTCGGCCAACTCGCCTTTCCATCTCAAGTCCACTGACGTATGTTGTAAGCCACTGGACAAACCAGTAACATTGGAAAAGTGGTCAGCTGGTAAGTGCGAAAAGGAACAGCTTCATACCATCCTGTAGCATTCGTTTTAAAGACGAAATGCAGCCATACGTACCTCTGGCTACATAATTCGCGATCTCCAGAAATGTATATAGGCCTACATTTTCAGAATGAGAGTATGTTGCATATTATGTTGCCATTCCGATTTGAAATACCAGCGAACTGGAGAGTGTTAAAGGGATAGCTCACCTAAAAATAAAAATTCTGTCATCATTTATTTGTAACACAAAAGAAGGTATTTTGAAAAATGTTGGAAACCAGTAACCAGTGACTTCCATAGTATTTGTTTTTTCTACTATGGATGTCAGTGGGTACTGGTTTTGATCATTCTTCAGAATATCAGACAGGTTTGTGACATTGAGTAAATGATGGCGGAATATTCATATTTGGGTGAACTACCCCTTTTATTTTGATCCCTGTACATTATGTAATTAGTTTGGCTCCACACTTGACAATACACAGCAAGAAATCACATCTTATGTCTTTCAAACCTGACTTCCCGATCAAAAGTCATGTGCTCAATGTCTATTTCCAGGCATATCTACAGTACTGGCGATTATAAAGACAAACTGTCACAATAATTAATGCTTATGACTACAGGGAGTTACAGTTGATTGATATTTAAAAATATTTTCTTTAATTACTGAAAATATGTCCATGGATATACGTACTGTGTTTAAATGCAGTGCCATATAGGAAGTTTTACAGCATACCTCACATTATTCACATAAAAGTCCTGTTGACTTGGCTTTAGGAATCCAGTGCAGGATGTCCGTGTAAACTGTTGGGAGTAATTCAGTTTTGATGGGCAGTGTTCTGCTCTTTGCTCCGCTCATGCAAGCCAAGATCTCGTTCCGCGACCTCTGAATATGCAGAAGGCAATGCGGTTATACTGGCTGATGCTTCTGCCGCCTGGTTGCCAGCTGGACCTTGTGAGCCCGGACTAACTCTGTTTTCGGCCATAAGTGGACTGGTCAAACCCAGATTGCTCAGAGCGTCCAACGTGCCATCAGGGTCCACCATGATATCAATAACTGCCAATTGAAAGAAAAAAATACATTATAAAATACAGTACAAAAAACCCATCTGATGATCTTTAGAAAAAATGACCACCAGTTACTATCCGTTTTCTGGATTCACCATTAATTGATATGGGTTTATCTCACGTGTTATGTGCTCATTTGCATGCTAGTACTGATAATGTGTGGTTCTCAAACTTTTTTCATCAAGTACCACCTCAGAAAAAAATGGTCTCTCCAAGTACCACCATAATGACGAGGCAGATTAACTCCTATTATTAAGAATATTTATTATTGTCAGCCACTTTAATCATTATAAATAGTTTGAACATGAACACTGTACTCTGCTTATACAGGGAGTGCTGAATTATTAGGCAAGTTGTATTTTTGAGGATTAATTTTATTATTAAACAACTATCCATGTTCTCAATGAAACCCAAAAAACCCATTAATATCAAAGCTGAATATTTTTGGAAGTAGTTTTTAGTTTGTTTTTAGTTTTAGCTATTTTAGGAGGATATCTGTGTGTGCAGGTGACTATTACTGTGCATAATTATTAGGCAACTTAACAAAAAACAAATATATACCCATTTCAATGATTTATTTTCACCAGTGAAACCAATATAACATCTCAACATTCACAAATATACATTTCTGACATTCAAAAACAAAACAAAAACAAATCAGTGACCAATATAGCCACCTTTCTTTGCAAGGACACTCAAAAGCCTGCCATCCATGGTGAACGGATCAAAACACTGACAGAATCCATCAACATTGCGTGCAGCAGCAACCACAGCCTCCCAGACACTGTTCAGAGAGGTGTACTGTTTTCCCTCCTTGTAAATCTCACATTTGATGATGGACCACAGGTTCTCTATGGGGTTCAGATCAGGTGAACAAGGAAGCCATGTCAATTGTTTTTCTTTTTTTAGACTCTTTCTTGCCAGCCAAGCTGTGGAGTACTTGGACGCGTGTGATGGAGCATTGTCCTGCATGAAAATCATGTTTTTCTTGAAGGATGCAGACTTCTTCCTGTACCACTGCTTGAAGGTGTCTTCCAGAAACTGGCAGTAGGACTGGGAGTTGAGCTGGACTCCATCCTCAACCCGAAAAGGCCCCACAAGCTCATCTTTGATGATACCAGCCCAAACAAATACTCTACCTCCACCCTGCTGGCGTCTGAGTTGGACTGGAGCTCTCTGCCCTTTACCAATCCAGCCACAGGCCCATCAAGACTCACTCTCATTTCATCAGTCCATAAAACCTTAGAAAAATCAGTCTTGAGATATTTCTTGGCCCAGTCTTGACGTTTCAGCTTGTGTGTCTTGTTCAGTGGTGGTCATTTTTCAGCCTTTCTTACCTTGGCCTTGTCTCTGAGTATTGCACAACTTGTGCTTTTGGGCACTCCAGTGATGTTGCAGCTCTGAAATATGGTAAAACTGGTGGCAAGTGGCATCTTGGCAGCTGCACACTTGACCTTTCTCAGTTCATGGGCAGTTATTTTGTGCCTTGGTTTTTCCAGATGCTTCTTGCGACCCTGTTGACTATTTTGAATGAAACGCTTGATTGTTCGATGATCACGCTTCAGAAGCTTGGCAATTTTAAGAGTGCTGCATCCCTCTGCAAGATATCTCACTATTTTTGACTTTTCGGAGCCTGTCAAGTCCTTCTTTTGACCCATTTTGCCAAAGGAAAGGAAGTTGCCTAATAATTATGCACACCTGATATAGGGTGTTGATGTCATTAGACCACACCCCTTCTCATTACAGAGATGCACATCACCTAATATGCTTAATTGGTAGTAGGCTTTCGAGCCTATACAGCTTGGAGTAAGACAACATGCATAAAGAGGATGATGTGGTCAAAATACTCATTTGCCTAATAATTCTGCACTCCCTGTAGGTAAAAAATAAAAAAATAAAAAGTCAACATTTAAAATGTGCTTTTAAAAGTTATTTAAAAATGGTAGACTACTGTTCCTAAAGTAAACAGAAAACTGTTGAATGTAAAGTACTAACAAATAGTAACTTATTCATCAAAACCTGGAAATGTTGCTTGGACCCCATAAACATAGGCTATATGTCATCATTCATTTTCTTGTCGGCTTAGTCCCTTTATTAATCTGGGGTCGCCACAGCGGAATGAACCGCCAACTTATCCAGCACATTTTTACGCAGCGGATGCCCTTCCAGCCGCAACCCATCTCTGGGAAACATCCATACACTCATTCACACTCATACACTACGGACAATTTAGAATACCCAATTCACCTACAGCACATGTCTTTGGACTGTGGGGGAAACCGGAGCACCCGGAGGAAACCCACGCGAACACAGGGAGAACATGCAAACTCCCTATATGTCATCATATTCATTTATAAACTATTTTTGATCAGTTTTAATATATGTTGCATGTGCCGATTTGTATAGCTCTGAAATCTTGTACATCTCTGAATAAACTTGTATTTTAAAATAAATGATTTGGAATTACATATTTAAATTAGAAATTAGATCTGCTTACTGCGCGTCCTTTACAGTACGTGTGTCAGAAAAGTGATTGATTACATGCATAAATACACTGCTTGACCAATTCGTACGTGATTTATCCATTCATACGTGCGGAATATCCGTGATTCGACATCTCATCTTTAAGTGGACCGTGGGGTTTCTGTTAACCGCACACAGAGACTAACTAGGCTATATTCTTGCTGCAAGCTTCAAGCATGGCAAAGTTGCTTGAGTCTATGTTCTGTGTCCCGCGACATTTGAATCACATCCAGATAAATTAGCCTAAATCTGAGTGAAATGAATCGAAAGCCACGCTGCATTATTTTACACCCACATTTTTAAACACATTTGTGATAAATATTTTAACAATGATGAAGCATGCAGTAACCGAAATGCCAACACAACAGCGCTGGTCTTCAAAAGCACGTCTCTAGTGCGTATCTGCTCCGCAAGCGCCATGGCAGTGCACCGTTTTCTCTGGCTCTGCACCAAAGTAGGTTGATTTTTAGCATCTGATAACGTGATGAACTAAAGTAAACATTCTAAGCACACCGGTGTGATTGTACATTTCAAGGAACAGCCGGTGCTGATCACATCAGTGTAATCGTTCGAGTCAAAGGGTTAAAAGTGTATTCATTTTTTTCTCTTTCATTATTCAGTATTCCTCCATATATCACTAGAAGGAAGCCTGCGTACCACTACAGAACACAACAATAGGTGAATATATAATTTTCCATGTTTTCAGATGTTAAAGGGATAGTTCACTCAAAATCCTGTCAAAATCTTCTCATCATTCACTTGTTCCAAACCTGTTTGGGTTTGTGTTGAATGCAAAGGAAGATATACTGAAGAATGCTGGAAAAAACAGCCACTGACTTCCATAGAATATTTTGATCCTAGTTTCATTTTCCATTCTTCAGAATATCTTGACATTCATAAAGGTTACTTGAGTTTGAGTAAATGACGAGAAATGAACTATCCTTTTAAATTTTGGGAAAAAACAAACAAACAGAAGCCCGGCTTGAGAGTCCAAAAGCATTCACTGTGTAAAGCTCATTAGAAGCTTATTAGAATGTTGAATAATTCATAAGAAAGCTAAATAAATGCCCCTGTGTGGCACTGTGCATTTTATATTTACAATACATAAGTACTATCGCAATATACACTACCTGACAAAAGTTTAGTGGCCTATTCAAGTTTTAGGAACAACAAATAATACCTTGACTTCTAGTTGATTATTTAGTATCAAAAGTGGCTTATATGAAAGGCAAATGCCTCCAGATTACGCTTATTTTACCAAAATAAAATATGATCATGCCTTGATTTTTAATTATTCAATTAGGACAGTAAGATCTGACTTTGCTTAGACAAAAGTCTTGTCACTTAACAAAAATAATGTACAGTATAGAATATAAAGTCATGGTGCAGTTGAAAAAGAATGAATATTGTGTATGACTCCCATGAGCTTGGAGGACTGCATCGATACAGTACATCTCTGCAATGACTCAAATCACTTATTAATAAAGTCATCTGGAATAACAAAGAAAGCATTCTTGCAGGATTCTTTGGATTCATCTTTAATGCCTCCTCCTTCACCTTACCCCAGACATGCTCAATAATGTTCATGTCTGGTAACTGGGCAGGCCAATCCTGAAGCACCATGACCTTCTTTGCTTTCAGGAACGTTGATGTGGAGGCTGAAGAATGAGACGGAGCGCTATCCTGCTGAAGAATTTGCCCTCTCCTGTGGTTTGTAATGTAATGGGCAGCACAAGTGTCTTGATACCTCAGGCTATTGATGTTGCCATCCACTCTGCAGATCTCTCGCATGCCCCTCATACTGAATGTAACCCCACACCATGATTTTTCCTTTACCAAACTTGACTGATTTATGTGAGAATCTGGCGGGTTCCAATAGGTCGTCTGCAGTATTTGTGATGATTGGGATGCAGTTCAACAGATGATTCAGCAGAAAAATCTACCTTCTGCCACTTTTCCAAATGATCAATTAGAAGTCAAGTTATTATTTGTTGCTCTTACAACTGGAATCAACAACAAGACTTTGTCAGATAGTGTATGCCAATCCAAATACCGCTAACAAAGCAAAAGAAGACCATTTGTGCATCTCAGAGCATCACAATGTATTGTTCTTGCATGAATCAATTGAGTCACTGATTCATCAACAATTCATTCATAAAAAAAGTCAATATGACAGCACCTGAATCTGTTTACTACTTTATAGTAAGTGAAAAACATGTGGCAAAATAATTGTCTAAATTCAAAAGGCAGGCAGAAATATTACACTAACATCCAAGCAAATCTTCATTACATAAATTCAGACACCATTTATACTACCGTATAGAACATACTTTTTAGTCGCAAAGTTTTTAAGTTTGTGCTTATTTTGGATGCAGACTTGATTTTATTTATCTAAATGAATCAGACATTTTAAATAAATCATTTGCAGGAATAATTTAAGGTGTCAGCGATTAAGACTTGTCACCACTTAAGGGTAAAATGTATTTTTCCATGACCTAAACTATAAATGCCAGGATAAATTAAACACTCAGCAAAATGCTGATTAATTGCTGTATGAAAATAAATCCCAAAAAACAAATGAGATTTTTTTCGTCAATACTATACACCCCCACCACCAAGTCAACTAATGGAAATCAATCATTCAGTCAATTAACAAACAAGCTATAAACCGTTGGATTTATACTCCAGAGACCTTGCAGGACAGTGACTCTGTAGAGAACATTGTTTTATTTAAGAGTCAAATAACATCATACATTTTTAAGTCACAGAGTATCTTGAATCTTTTTTGAATGGTAGTTCCTTTCAGGTCTTTAGCTGCTGACATTTCAATTGCATAATTTAATTAAAAATACAGAAATACACGAACAAAGGGGGAAAAATGAAAAAATTAGACCAAAACAATTTATTCAAAAAGAAAAACACCCAATAAAAACATACATAATTTAGACTACTCTTCAGATCATTATGGTCAATAACTTTGTTTTAAAATAAAATTATACTTTTATTCAGCAAGGATGCTTCAACTTGATCAAAAGTGACATCAAAGACATTCATAATGCTAATTCTGAACTTTGAAATACAGTTAGGACTGAAATGATATGATATGATTTCTAAAGGATCATGTTGACAACAAGGACCATTTAAGATTTATTCAATTTCACTATCACATAAAAAGAACCTTTTTTATTTAATATATTTAAATTTATTACAGTTTTCAAAATATATTTCACATTATTACTGTGTTTACTTTTAGTTAAATAAATGCAGTCTTGACGAGCATAAGAGACTTCTTTCCAAAAACCCAAACAAGTGTATTAAAAGTATCAAATTGTTAAACTGGTTAGAAGTGGTTATAAACTTTTTTGCTTGGTAATGATGTCTAATGGTGCTATTCTTAAAGCTGGAACAAGTGGCATGACTTTTAAAAACTGAACAGATTCTAAAACACCAGGCATCGCAGACTTTGTAAATGCTCACAAAGAAAAACTGGGCACCACACACTAAATCTGAAGATCACACATATCCATACTTTTAAGCTAACACTCTAAAAATAAGTCAAAATAATAATAAATTCACTTCATGCTAGTTCATAAAGTCGTACTAAAACGCTGCATGTTAGAAAGCAAACATTAAAAGCATAAAAAAGTCAAATAGACCTCAGTTCTGCTTACCGAGCAGCTGTCGCTCCACTCTCTTCAGATTCTCGAGTATGGAGGAAATCTCCTGAGGGTGATCAAATGAAAAAAAAAAAAAAAACACTGAATAAAAAGTGCCAGAACTTGACCTGTTCAGCTAATTCAACAAGGATATATAGAAGTCAAGCTTTAAATAGGATAATTATCATCATTCTTTGGTCATTTTAAAGTGCTAATGGTAAAATTTGATTCAATGATCTATGCTAAGCTAAGCTAAAGCTTGATTCCTACCCATATCGACTTATACAATAACTTTTCATTTTCTGTCTGCCTTAGTACACAATGTAACTACAGAGGAGTCAAGCTTTAAATAAGTAAATTATCATCACTCTTTGGTCATTTTAAAGTGATAAGCTAACGGTCTAATCTGATTCAGTGATATGTGCTAAGCTAAGCTAAAAGTTCCTACCCATGTCGACTTAGAAAATAACTTTTCATTTTCCGCCAGACTTAGAACACAACGCAACCACAGAAGAGTCAAGCTTTAAATAAGTAAACTACCACCACTATTTGGTCATTTTAAAGGGATATGCTAATGGTCTAATCCGATTCAATGATCTATGCTAAGCTAAGCTAAAAGTTCTTACCCATATTGACTTAGAAAATAGCAACTTTTCATTTTTCGTCGGGCTTAATATACAATGTGGCAGAAAAGTCAAGCTTTAAATCAGAAAATGATCATTACTCATTGGTCATTTTACAGTGATAAGCTAATGGTCTAATTCGATTTAATAATCTATGCTAAGCTAACAGTTCCTACCCTTATCGACTTGGAAATTAACTTTTCATTTTCTGTCGGTCTTAGTACACAACGTAACTACAGAAGAGTTAAGCTTTAAGTAAGTAAATTATCATCACTCTTTGGTCATTTTAAAGTGATATGCTAATGGTCTAATCAGATTCAATGATCTATGCTAAGCTAAGCTAAAAGTTCCTAACCATATCGACATAGAAAATAGTAACTTTTAATTTTCTGTCGGTCTTAGTACACAATGTAACTACAGAAGAGTCAAGCTTTAAATAAGTAAATTATCATCACTCTTTGGTCATTTTAAAGTGATAAGCTAATGGTCTAATCCGATTCAATGATCCATGCTAAGCTAAGCTAAAACTGCTCCCGCCAGACCCGGAGATTGGCTGAATATATTTAAAAGTGGTAAAACTCAACTGTTTAACTTTAGGTGAGTTGTAAAATGATCTTATTTCCAAAAAAAGAGTGGAGCGTATCTTTAAAATGAATTTGCTGTTGAATTTTTATGCTCTAGGTAAACTCATTATGTAAAATAGCAGTGTTACCTAAGAGAGTTCAATTTAATTTCCTGTCAGCGTTCGGATGTTGTGGTTGTTTGTGCTCTTCTACCGCTCAACAGCTTTTTCATTTCACAAGTTTCCCGAGTTCAGTTCAGGCCAGCCCGCATCACAGAGGTAGATTTACTGGCCTGTCATTGAGCAGAGGTGATACGACTCGAGCCTAATCTGAACGCTGACAAACCATGAGTCAAAAGCTCAGTCTAATTAAACTGAAAGATCTTCAGCCGAGGCGCCGGTGATGTATGAACACTAAAGTCTACCAAAACATCAGGACTACTTCCCTGACACTGGATAAACAATCAGTTTCTTTCAAAGAAATGTGCAAATGTGAATTATTTATGTTTATTCACTTAAAGGCACCATATACTGCATAAATTCAGTAAGCTTTCTGATATCTATATAGTATGTGGTGTAAGTCAGCTCAAAAAATTTACTTATTTATTACCTCAAATATAGGATAAAATCTAGAAGGGATACAGCTGTGGATACATCAATATGCAACAATTTTTGCGACAATGTAAAATAATAATTACTATTATTACGCTAGTGTGAGAGGTAGGTTTAGGGTTGAGGTAGGGGTAGACATTAATAAAATACAATTTAATGGGTAATTTAAGAAATAATACAAATATTTATTGTTAACTTTCGCATGTAGCTGTATACTTTACCATATTTGGAATGGTCATGAATATTAATGAGCTCTGCTCTGATCAGTGCCTCACACACACACACACAGCATGATGTACTCTGAAATAAATAATCAAAACTGAGTAGATATATGTAATGACGGAGATTTAGCAAAGTCCCAAAAGCTACATTTCGAAATAAGAGTCCCACATATGTAGACATTTTATATACAGTTGCAATCAGAATTATTGAACCCCCTTTGGTTTTTTTTTCTTTTTTAAATATTTCCCAAATGATGTTTAACAGAACAAGGAAATTTTCACAGTATGTCTGATAATATTTATTCTTCTGGAAAAAGTCTTATTTGTTTTATTTCGGATAGAATAAAAGCAGTTTTTAATTTTTTAAAACCCATTTTAAGGTCAATTTTCTTAGCCCCTTTAAGCTATATTTTTTCGATAGTCTACAGAACAAACCATCGTTACACAATAACTTGCCTAATTACCCTGACCTGCCTAGTTAACCTAATTAACCTAGTTAAGCCTTTAAATGTCACTTTAAGCTGTATAGAAGTGTCTTGAAAAATATCTAGTAAAATATTATTTACTGTCATCATGGCAAAGATGAGGGCAACCCAGTGGCGCAGTAGGTAGTGCTGTTGCCTCACAGCAAAAACGTCGCTGGGTCGCAGGTTCGAACCTCGGCTGGGCTGGGTCAGTTGGCGTTTCTGTGTGGAGTTTGCATGTTCTCCCTGGGTTCGCGTGGGTTTCCTCCGGGTGCTCCGGTTTCCCCCACAGTCCAAAGACATGCAGTACAGGTGAATTGGGTAAGCTAAATTGTCCTTAGTGTATGAGTGTGAATGTGTGTGTGGAAGTTCCCAGAGATGGGTTGCGGCTGGAAGGGCATCCGCTGCGTAAAATCGTGCTGGATAAGTTGGCGGTTCATTCCGCTGTGGCGACCCCGCAAGGGACAAAGCCGACAAGAAAATGAATGAATGAATGAATGGCAAAGATGAAATAAATCAGTTATTAGAGATGAGTTATTCAAACTATTATGTTTAGAAATGTGTTGAATAAATTTTCTCTCCGTTAAACAGAAATTGGGGAAAAAAATAAATCAGGGGGTTGAATAATTCTGATTGCAACTGTAAATTTAGATAAACTTAAAAGGAAAAAACATTGCTGTAATCTCACTAGGAAATATTATGGCCAATCAAATGCAACCTGGGGCATGGATATTAATAATAACATGTGCAATGTAACAGTCTGTGTTGTGTTACTATAGAGCAGGGGTGCTCAATCCTGTTCCTGGAGATCTACCTTCCAGCATAGTTCAGCTCCAACCCTGATCAAAAACACCGGAACCAATTACTTAGGACCTGAACAGCGCTTAATAATTACAGGCAGGTGTGTTTGATATGGGTTGCAACAGAAATCTGCAGGAAGGTAGATCTCCAGGAACAGGATTGAGCACGCCTGCTATAGAGTATATGCAGAAGCATGCAGAAGGACTTTTTTAAATTTGTCAGTAACCTGGGTCAAATGCTTCCGGAGAACTGTATGCCGTTACAAAATCAGCACGTTTAAGGTCTGGGCTCTTTAAAAATCAATGATCTTTACTGCATAAATGATATACGCTATAAAGTGGGTCTCAGAATGTACAAGATGCACTGCATTAAATTAAAATTTTCCGCACCATGCCTTTAAAATATTTAACTTTAATTTACTCCAGTATTTCCAATGGCGTTTCTGCGCTCGCCTGCTGATCCTGTTGGGCGTGTGCGAGTAAATGGCTTTTCATCTCGGTTTATGCTTTAACAACTAAATGAATGCTGAAGTCTATTTAACTGATTATATTTTAAATACATTACAACATTGTTGCTGTAAAAGGAAGGAACCGTATAAAATTGAAAAAGTCACATTAACCATTCAGTTTACCGTATGGGAAGAAACACTTGCTCTGCATATACCCTATTGGCTTGTTTTTCACTGGTATTTTACACTCATGAGATTTACATGAGAATGAGGAAACAATGGTGTTTGAGGCTCATGGAATGTCATTTCCATCTACTGAACTCTTATTATTTAGCTCTGCCTAGGTATATCCAGATTTGCATTATGCATTTACAGTATCTATGTTTTTGATCTACGCTATTCTTTTTATGCTTTTAATAAAGAATATAACTATTTTGATAGAATTTTCCTTTTTTTATTTTATTAATTGTATTGCTTTTAATAATTTATCCAATGAAAACCTTGAAATATTTGATAATTTACTGCTGATCATCATTCTGAGCGTTTTCTGCTGAAAAAATATACCCTTCTCACCTGATTAGAAGTCTTGAGGAGAAGCACCTCGTTTTCTGCCCGCAGTTTACTTTCAATTTCCTCCCACTTTCGGTCCTTGTCTTTGAATAAAATCCTGCATGAGGAGTAATAAATCAAAATGCAGCCTTCCAAAAGACCTTCCAGAACTGAATGTTGTATTAAAAAGCACATCAAGTTAAGGTCAGAGATGTTCAAGGATCATCCTTACAAATACAGTTTTAAGATGAAGATCAAGATGAAAAAAGCTAATGATTCAATAAAAAAAAATTATAGTATTATTGTATTATTTATAACAGTAATGAATGATAATTAATTGAACAGGTTAACCCCTTCAGACCTGAATTATGTTAAAAGTTTCAGAAACAATACACAAGCACATTTCCCCTTAAGGCTTCCATAAATGAAAATACAATAAAAATACAAATTTCAATATTCATTAATTAATTAATTTTTTGTCCATTTCAATTGATGTCAACTCAAAACACAGTTGTACTGCAAAAACAATATACCAACTAGAAATAACATAATACAAATGGTTGATGTTGCAAATGGTTGGTGTTAAAAAAAAAGTATCTGCAATGTTGAGTTGGGTTAATTATATTTTAATTATTATTTTAATTATTACTATTTTGGGTTTAATTATATTATTTATTTAATTATATATATATATATATATATATATATATATATATATATATATATATATATATATATATATATATATATATATATATATTATAATATTATAAAATTATTTTTATTATTGAAGAAATAGAAATTATAGAATATTAGAATTATATAGAATTATAGAATTATAGAATATAGAAATTATTTTATACATTGAAGACAGTTCAGTGTTATTTTACTTTTGATTAGTAGTGAATTTCTGTTCTTCATTGCTGTTAGACTCCACAGAAAACCAATTTATTTTTTATCTTTGTTCAAAATAAAATCTCGCAACAAAATATCCCAATGTCAGTTTTTTCCAATATCGTGCAGCCCTACTTTCTATTATACTTTCCAAGTCTCAATTTTAACATTTGAACCCATTATAATTGGCAGACATTTAAAAAATCCTGATTTAAAGCTTTTAATTCTACAATCGATTTTTAACTTTAATTAGTAAATGCAATCCTTATTTTCTGTATACAATCTATGAAATATTGGGAAATATTGGTAGGCAAAGATATCAATAAATTTGAATAAGACCACTGAAAATGTTGTTTACTTCTGTGTTTGGAACAAAGTGCTGCCATGCTTCTCTTCAATCAGCATAATGGATATTTTTTGGAAATTACAACATGCAGAGCTTTACTGCCATTTGATTGGATGACAAAAGTCCAATATAGAGGACAGCAGGCTTTAAATATGGTGAAATGCTACAGAAGCAAACAAACAAGCATGACCTGACATGACCTGATGTGATGTCCACTATAATGAATGCAGGGGCCGAAAGGGTTAAATTTGCAGCCTTTATACAATTAAAGCAATGCACAATTTCTTTCAGACAGGGGCAAGGGCAGTGTACCTGATTTTGTTGGCTGTCTTTTCCACGGCCTGTTTGATTTTTGCTGAGAGCTGTGAGACTGATGCCAACAACAAACTGTCCAGCACACCCTGTGAATGCAGAATAAGCGGAGAGCGGCACTTTATGTTATGCAGCGTGTCACTATGAAATGAGATGCATTCAGAGACACGGGTCAAGATACTGTTTTCTGATGAAAACAAAACCAAAAAAATCAGCGCCCTCTAGTGGCACACAAATAAATCGGAACCTCCGGTAATAAACACTCACTGGCCACTTTATTAGGTACAGCTTTAGAACTGCTTGATAAGACAAATCTTTAATCAGCCAACCACATTGCAGCAATTCAATGCATTAAGGCAAATTAACAAAGCTAAGGTGATCTGCTGAAATTCATAATGAGCATCAGCATGAGAAGAAATGGTCATTTAAAGGGACAGTTCACCCAAAAATAAAAATTCTGTCATCATTCACTCAATCTTCATTCTTTGTCACAAACCTTGTTGTTGCAAACTATATTTTGC
Source organism: Danio kyathit (assembly GCA_903798195.1). NCBI lineage: Eukaryota > Metazoa > Chordata > Actinopteri > Cypriniformes > Danionidae > Danio > Danio kyathit. Next base: position 10,425,029 of record LR812524.1, read on the forward strand.
ATTGCAGTGGCAGGAACATTGAGTTCTTACTTGTCACAATGTCAGACAAATCCGTAAACACATGTGTTTTTTTTCAAATGAAAGTATAAATCCAGATGATTCTTACTGTACATCCTGCATCCTTATTAAACCTTTTACATGTGTCTCCTACAGTGTTTAGACACAAAAATTTCCCTAAACTGACAACAGATGGTAAGAAAACTGTTTCTCCAATACCTGGGTTAACACTTCACTTCTCGCGAGACAATGTGAGCATTGAGAAACACCACACAGATTATACATAATAAGGCATCAGGAATAATTTCGCCAGACATGAATATGAAACATACATTTGGCAGAAATAATACCTTTAGCTATCACTTGAACATAACATTTCAACAACAAAGATAATATAAATGTATTGACGTTAAACTGGCTCTTACAAACCTGTTTGAGTTTCTTTCTTCTGTTGAAGTTAGTTTGAGAAATGTTGTAAACTGATAATCATTGACTTCCATAGTACTTCTTTTTACTACAGTGGATTTCAATATATAATGTATAATGGGAGGGGGTGGTGAACTATCCCTTTAAGTAACATTAAGTGTCATTTTAAAGTGATAAGCTAATGGTCTAATCTGATTCAATGATCTATTCTAAGCTAAGCTAATAGTTCCTACCCATATCGACTTAGAAAATAACTTTTCATTTTCCGTCTTCCTTAGTACACAACGTAACTACAGAAGAGTCAAGCTTTGTCCCAGATGCATGTTTTGAGTATTTCAGAAACTGCTAATCTATTAGGATTTTCGTGCATAACCATGACAGTTATCAGAAAACCATCCAGTGAGTGTTTGTTCTGTGTAAAAAAATGCCTTCTTGATGCCAGAGCTCAGAGGGGAATGACCAGACTAATTTGAGCTGATTGAAAGACAGCATTAACTTTAAAACCAAAGTCTGCAGAAGGGCATCTGTGAAGGTATAACATGTCAAACAACATTGAAAAAGATGAGCTACATCAGCAGAAAAAAGCACTAAATTGGAAGAAGTTCACTAAACTCAAATAGCCTCCATAGACACCGTGTCTAAATTCACTTTTGAAAGCAGGAGAATCCCATCATGGATGTGCACAAATGAGCAGCGAATGTGTGATGCTGTCATATAATGATAATGATGAATGCTTCAAGTAGTTTCTTGATTATACTGCATGCACTGAAAAATTACCCACATAGCAAAATTTCTCTGGCCCAGATCTGGCCCACACCATCAGCATTTGCTTGGCCCACATGCCGAAGTGAATTAAGGTACATGACTGGACCAAGTCTGGCTTCTATACAAGAGGCAAACACGGACCATATCTGGGCCAAGTCTCAGCCTAGTTAATAAGCCATAACTGGGCCTGAACTGGGCCAGATATGTTGGTGTGTCACGACTGCAATGAATTTTATAAACCAATGAAGCATTTCACTTTATGGCTGTGCTTTTTCTTGTAGCAACCTGATTGATAGAATTTTTTCTTTACTCAAAAATAATTTAAATGTATTTTAAAAGTGGGTCAAGATAGGCCAAACATATGTGGCCCACATATACATTTTTAACATCTGGGCCAAATACCACATTTGATATCTGGCCCAAGTCTTGAGTGCTGCCTGTAAGACGGTGCCACCTCTGCCAAACTTGGGCCCTGTTTGGCCCACATGCTGAATGCCAGTGCCGGACGAATGCCTGCTGTGCCAGCTTTGTGCCAAATCAGGGCCAGAATTCTTTGCTACCTGGGTAAGACAGTTCAGACAAAACCTGGCACAACTAAGATGTCCCTAATAGAATTTGACTGGTTAGTGTCTAATTATAAATAATAACTAACAGGATGCAAAAGCTGTAAGACTTTTTGGCAGTATTGAGAAGATTCACCTCTTCTCTACTCCAGGTCCTACGGCGGATGGCACGGGGATCTTGACTGCTGATGGCACCACGAGACCTCAGTTCCACTCCTCTGCCACTGATCTCTGGAGCGCTGCCCAGAACATCCTCAAACACACGGTCCTCAACCTGAGACAGGCAGAAAGAGGATTTTTACATCACTGAATACACAAAATATAGTAATATTTAGTTCTTTTTTAATGGAAAAACCTCCACCATATCTCTAAAAATGCACCATAATACAGCATATTCACATTCAGTATGCACATTATTGTCTTTTTATCCAATATTCTCACAATAATAGCGCAAATTCATAATCTCAAAAAGTCAAAATGCCAGCACACTTTTAATTAACTATTGAATTCATTCTGTGAACAATGCACGGTGTGCGAAAGTCATTTACAGACTTGTCGATATGTATTGACATAAGGCACCCAAAACTTAAATGGTCCATATAAATATTAAGGACGCCTATAGCTCTGGTAATGATGTAGTTATCTGCTTACTGAAGCCGAGGGAGCAGAGGAAGGACTAACGGAATCAATCTCGCCAGCAACATCATGGATCTCACGCGCTAACATTGCTAGATCTTTAGCCAGGTCTTGACTGATTCTGGAACAAAGGAACACATTGTGAGACTTTTTAAGGCACAAGCTGTGATAGACAGTAGCATCGCTAAAGATGATGAAGCTATTTGTGGCAACTGAAGAGGAGGAAAGAGAACAGGACTGAGAAAAGACCTGCAGTGCTGCTGCACCATATGCCGGAGCACTGCCCACAAGGTTATAGCTTTTAGTTTGAGTCTGATTGGGCTGGAGTTGCTCCAACACACACTACAGTTCAAAACTAGTAATTAAGAATGCAAAATTAATGTTTTCAATAGTTACAGTAATTAATAATTTGTAAAAAATAAAATGTATTTTTCAATAAAGTGGCTACAAAATCATAAAATTAATATTGTTTCCACAAAAATATATCAGTATGTATCACTGCAGCCTGGAGACTTCTAAGTGGGAGGGATTTACGCTGCAAGTTGGCTGGTTTAAGGCTAGATGACATACAGCTGTGGCTACAGGGCATGATGCAGCACATCAATATAATGTCAATTTTGTGACACTGTACTATTGTATTTGCATTACTGTAAGGGGTAGGTTTAGGTTGGGTTAGGTGTAGACATTAATAAAACACAATAGGTTAGGATTAGAGGTAAGTTTAGGGTTGGGATAAGTGTTGATGTTAAGAAAACATAACAGGTTACTTTAAGGAGTAGGTTTAGGGTTGCGGAAGATGTACACTTTATTAAAACAAAATATACTGTAATGGGCAGGTTTAGGGTTGGTGTAGATGTTAATAAAACATAATAGGTAACTGTAATTAGGTAGGTTTAGGGTTGGGTAGGTGTAGACGTTAACAAAAAACAATAGGTTAAGTTTAGCATTAGGAGTAAGTTTTATGTTTTGGGAAGGAGTATATAATTAATCAAACACAATAGGTTACTGTAAGGGGTAGGTTTAGGAATGGGGTAGATGTATATGTTAATAAAACACAATCCCCCGGTTTCACAAACAAGGCTTAAGGCTAGTCATGGATTAAATTGCATGTTTGAGCTGTCTCAACTGAAAATAAATTGCAGTGAGATGTCTTAAAATATGTCAGTGTCATTTTTTGTCTACAGGTGCACACTAGTAATGTATTTTTCTAAGGCTGTTTTTAAAAATGTGGCTTAAATAGCCTAATTTAACTAAGGTCTAGTCCTGGCTTAAGCTAAGCCCTGTTTGTGAAACTAGGCCAATATGTTACTGTAAAGTTTGGGTTAGGGTAGGTGTAGATGTTAATAAAACAAAATGTGTCAATTTATGTACAAGACATAAATCAATCAAAACCCCCAAGTAGTTTGTACATCACACAGGTGCTAAAATCCAACCCATTTGGAGCTGACTCTAACCTCTGCTTATACCTAACTCAAAATTTTAAATAGCACAATGATAATAGCCAAAAATATTTCTTGAGCACCTAATCAGCACCTAATCATGCCCAACCACAACTGTTAGCCATTACCTGGCAATCTCCTCACTGTGGGCAGTCCAGTCTCTCATGTAATCATCCTGCTCTCTGCTAGACTGGTGTCGTAACATGGACATGCCTCCAGGGCTGGGTGTTGCAGGGGCGGAACCACCCAGTTGGGTCACCCGTGGAGCCATTGGGCGTGGGCGAGTGTGGTGAGAGGGGTGGCGATTGGAGCCATACTCATCTTCTGAGGTAGAAGCATACTCGATAGGCACCCGGCGCCACCTTCCCCCAGCTATAACACAAAAAAGTTTTAGTGGGAATATTTTCAGATAATTATCTTTTCTAGTACTTTCTTCCTCAAAGTTCTGACCTGCAGGTGTACTTTGAACATAGGGAGTACCAGGACATTTATCAGGCAATTTGGAAGCACTGTTAGCTCTCGCTCTGGGGACCGCTGCAGTCGACGTGATTCCTGTAGAGCGAAGACCAAGCCGAAGTGCACTCTCAGGGCCAGGACGTGGGGCAAAGCCCCTCATCTTGCCTGACGTTGCCTCTGAGTCACTCCGAGCTGAAGGAGAGGACACTCTTGGTCTTCGTGGCTGAGCAAGAGCTTCAATCCGAGAGAGGGTCCTGCGCCCAGCTGAAGGTCTTGATGCAGAGCTGGCGGTAGATGCTTCTGATGCAACAGACATTCGATCGACATCAGCAAGATCAGCTTCAGCAGTTTCACCCAATCGTGCACGCCGAAGAAGGGAAGCCCGTGTGGGTCGAGGGCGGGGAAGTGTGGTTGGTTTAGAAGTGGGGGCTGCAGGAGTTACACTTGTCTTAGGTCCTTTAGTCTTGCCACTTGTTTGCTCAGCCTTAGAGCTGATATTTTGACCCCTACCCTGGGGTCGCTTTACTGAAGTAGCATCCTGGGCAAGTGAGGAGCTCAAGTCATCATCTGTCAGGTCGAGAGACGTCCAAGCTCTGGAGCCAGCAGAGCCAGAGGGCTGAGCTTTGCCCTTCCTTTCTGTGGTGCTGGTGTTCTTATTTGTTGTTTCACGTCCAGCTAAACGCTTCCTTTGGGCTGTCTTACGTCCTCCTTCTCCCCCAGCTTGGCTAACTGTACTTGTCGTATCAATGTCTGATTCAGGTGAGACAGACCCCTCCAGGGAGTAGCTTGGCGGATCTGCTAGGTCTGATAAAGTGGTTTCCAGAAAAGCAGCCACAGCCTCTGAGTCTTTCTGCATTGTGGCAGCATCAATGACCTCACTGATGACTCCCATTTCCCTGGGCTGGGTTGAGGCACCAGGCCCATCAATGCAAGGTATGAGCTCTAGGGGAACATTAGCACTTGGCCGTTCCACTGTAAAGCTCTCTTGCCTTAGTAATGGCTTCCCTGTCTTCTCTCTGTCTTCATCACCTTTTTTCCGTCTCCCATCTTCTTGTTTTTTATCAGTCTGACCAGGTTGAGCTCTTGGTTGACCAACTTTATTCTGTATTCTAGGTGGTGTTGGCTTGCTCACTTTAGACTGATCTTTGTCTGTACAAGCCATTCCTGAAACTCTTAATCCTGTCTTAGAAATTCTATTAAGCTGATCTACTTTCTCCTGAAGTTCTAGATCCTGTTTCTCTGATGAAGAAGCTGCTTGCCTAAATTGGCTCTGTGTGACCTCAGGAGCCAGTGGATTCATAGCAGAATCTTCAGAAGGGAGCTGCGGGAGTGTCCTTCTCTTCCGTTCAGATGCTTTTGTTTCAGCTGTTGAAACAAACAAAAAAATTGGTTAAAATTAAACTATATTACAAAACCAAACCTGAGAAATTGAAAAGCCCTTTAACCTTTTTCATCTGTGGAAAGCATGATGGGTTCAGCCCCAGATCCCTCAGGATCAGTTCGTATATGGCTTGCAGCTAGACTAGCCCACTGTGAGACCCACCTTGGACCACCAACTACAACCAAGTCATCTGGTAGTGCCTTTAAAAAGAAAAATTGACAATATTTCTTTTAAACCTGAGGTAAACAATTGGTACATTTTGGAAACTTTTGTACATAATGGACATTTATTGTCTTTAGAAATTGAGATCTTCGAAAATCTTCCAAAAGTCTTAAAGGATTTGTAAATATCTTCAGAAAAGTATAGCAATATCTGCTGATAAACAGTACCTCTGCACCAACATAACCAGTTTGTCTGGTTTCCATGGCTCCAGATCTTGGACAGATGGTTCCTCTATCTTTCTGGTGTTTAGGAAAACGCAGTTTTGTCAGGGCTTGGTTATCCTCCACACCAAAAACCTAAACCAATTCAGATTCATCATCATAACTGCATATAACAACAAAATCTTATGCTTCTGCAAGCTTACCTTATCAATCATACGCCTGGCCTCTTCCACCTCAGCACTGCCATTTTCCAGCTCGATGGTGTAGGTCCCTCTGTCGCTTTGGTCATCTATATGCCCTCTATTCGGAGTCTCTTGAGACCCAGTGCTTTGCTCTCTGGGCACGTTGGTCTTCTGCGGGGAAGAATGGCTAGATTTTTTGCTAACTTCACCCCCTATTGGTGCCATCTTTCTAGCTGCAGATGATGGTTTGTGCTGGAAGAGATCCTCCCTCCCACAGATAGGGCCTTCTGTCCTCTGCACGGCCTGCCTTCCTCTGTAGCGTTCCTGCAGAAATGTCCTGCGGCTACTGAGCTGCTCTCCCAGTGCATTCTCTGAGTCACTTTGTGTGCCATCCTCATGCTTACTGCCTGAGAAAGAGTGGGACAAACATTATGGAGTAGAGCCTGTGGCATTTAAAAAGCATTTTATCATTTATGGGTCAAAGACTTACTTAACGTTTATTAAAAATATATTAATTGTGAAAAAGTATTTGCCCCCTGACTGCTTTTTATGATTTTTTTGGCATATTTGTCACACTTTAATGTTTCAGATCATCAAACAAATTTATATATTAGTCAACGATAACCAAAGTAAACACAATATGCAGTTTTTAAATAAAGGTTTTTATTATTAACTACATATTAACTACATAGCCCTGTGCGATCTCTGTCAAACCATGAATCATGCTGGTAAACTTGTAAACATGGTTTATAAATTGCAGACTTGTAATAAGATTAGCTTTATTAAAAAGGAATAATTGGAGTTACTGTAACCTAATAGTCACTTAGCTT
>LR812524.1:10434586-10579586 GCA_903798195.1 Danio kyathit
ATCCGCTGTGTAAAATCGTGCTGAATAAGTTGGCGGTTCATTCTGCTGTGGCAACCCCGCAAGGGACAAAGCCGACAAGAAAATGAATGAATGAATATATAGTATTTATGTATACTATATATACAGTATAAGTCAAGCCCAAAATGATTCATACCTCTGGCAAATTCTGGCTATAAGTTACTTTTATTCAACCAGCAGGTTTTTTTTGACTGGAAATGACACAGGCTTCTCCCAAAAGATAAGCTGATGTACTAGAGGCATCATTGTGGAACAAAAATATTTCTCAGCCTTTATATTTACATTTGAACAAAAACTTAAAGTCAGAATTTGTCAGAAGTATGAATAATTTCGGGCTTGACTACATTTTCTTGAAAATTCACACAAATACAAAAAAAATCACCTTTTATTTATTGTTTTGGCATTACACAAATAGATCAGTAACTCCTTCACCTTTACCTCTGAGACTCCTCAGCTGAACCGGTACATCACTCTTTACACTGTCTCCATCCTCCTCAGCAACAGATTCAGAGCGGGCTAATGGCAGTTCATTCTGAGCCAGCCAGTCTGCAACCTTTACCTCCGCTGCCACCATGGCCGCCTGCAAGGCACTCAGCTCCTCCCCGGCCCCTCTTTTGGGCCGCTGTCGAAGGTCTTGATTACTTTTCGAAGCTTTGTTTCCCTTCCCTGAAGCCGCTGTGTCAAACTCAATAGTGAAGGAGGCATGTCCGTGAGTGCCACCTTCCAGTGCCGGGACGGTCAAAACTGATGCAACTGCTTCTGAGCTGGTGTGAAGACTTTCTTTTGTTTCTCCCCCTACTGGAGGAGTCTCTTTACTGGGGATCTCAAAGTAACTTGGTTCCTGGGTTCCCAAATTCTGTGTGGTTTCTGGTCCCATCTGCGACTTTGTAGCTGTTTCTTTGCGGCCTGAGTGAAGACATAACATGAGCAGACTATTAAAGTTAACAACAGTGGGTAAATCTACATGGAGATCAGTTATCTAAATGTTTACAATATTCTGAAAGATGATATTATGATGAAGTTGTTTACATTAGTGTTGCTTTCAGAATATCCCTTTCATTTTCCAGTTTTACATATTATGGTACATAAGTAGACTAATTAATGGGACACGGCATTATGTCCCCACATGATCCCATCCCATATGGTAAAAAATATAGATTTTTTTTCTGGCCAAAATATATTTTAAATATATGTTAAATATATGTTGTACCTGTGTTGTTCAACAAAATACATTTTGAGGACAAAATATTTTTAAATACAAATAAAATATATTTCTAAATATATTTTAGTGTGAAGAAAATACATTTGCAAACTTACAGTATAATGTGTATGGAGATCAAAGTATTAATTTTGTTTTAAATGTATTTAATGCAATTAATAATAATAATAATAAAATAATAATAATAATAATAATAATAATAAAATATGTGTTATCATCAGAAAACAGTTGAATGCAAACGACATATATTTTCGACATCAATACCAAAATAAATTGATGAATAAAATCTTATCAACTTTATTAACTTGGTGCACCTTCCATGGCTTGTTATTTGTTTGCTTGTAAACCAGATTCCCTGCTGAAAAAACCAGCATATAATGGTAAGGTATGTTTTGATGCTGGTATGCTGGTCTTGCTGGTTTCAATGCTGGTCTTGCTGGTTTCAATGCTGGTTTTGCTGGTCTTACTGGTTTTAATGCTGGTCTTGCTGGTCTCAATGCTGGTCCTGCTGGTCTCAATGGTGGTCAGGACCAGCACTCAGGCCAGCAAGACCAGCAATTGAGACCAGCAAAACCAGCATCGAGACCAGCAAAACCAGCATTGAAACCAGCAATACCAGAACTAAAACCAGCAAGACCAGCATACCAGCATCAAAACATACCTTACCAGCATATGGTGTTTTTTCAGCAGGGTTAACAGGTTAGTTCATTAATAACATGAGTTAACATTAATAACATAACCGATTCTGATTGGTCAGTCGCGACCTTCCAAGGTATGGCATTGAATCCGTTTATATCCATGTACTTACGTCCACATTTATATGTATTTGCTTGTCAGTCACACCGCGGTTTTTGCGGTTTGACGCCATCTTTTGAATGAATAATACGTACTGTAAAGTAGGCTTCCTTCAAATGTTTTCGTTTCTGTCAGGTTTGCGTTTTTGGCGCCATCTTGTGACTGAATAATGCAGAGTTTCTTGTATGCTTAGCTACACTCACTCATGTTTTCATTTCTGTCAGCTTTGTATTTTTGACTGTTTGGCTCCCTATTGTGATTGAATAATGTCCAGTTTAGTCGTTTCTGTCAGATTTGTGTGTAATTTAAGAATTAATATCTATAACAGCTCTGAACAATGTTTTGTGTCTATCTTTTATATTTTGTGGCAAGTAGTCATGTAGCTAATAAACAGGATAAAGTACTTCCAGGATGCTTGATTTTGTGGAATAAACCCGTCTTGTGCAACAGTACATATTCCACTTTTACATCAGGCTGCCGATAAGCCTGTCAGGATTTATTCTGCGATAACAACCTCCATCACTAACATAAATGTGCTCAATGTCTTACCTGCTTCACATCTAGCTTGCTTTGCGTCATGTTTTACAGAATTTTCATCATCTGCATCCCCGTCACCCCACCAAGATGGCTTTCCGTAAAGAGGGGTTCCTCTGTGGAGCACAGCTATGTCCCCTAATGAAAGTTTGACATACTTTTGAGTTTGATAAGTTACATTGACACTTATTAATTTTGTATAAATACTTCTGCTCACCTGACATCTTCTCTTCTGTCTTTGGTGCTGGTTCTGATGGTCTAACCTCAGTCTCTTTTCCTCCTTCTGCTCCTTTGACTTCTGGAGTTTTGGTGGTCTCTCCTGATGGCGAAGGCTTCTTGGTGAGCTGAAGCTGGCTGGTGTACTTTTCATGCTGTCAATGAAGGTGAGTGTAGGAATGTCAAGAGAGAAAAAAACGTATATACTGTTCTGAATGACATTGATCAAATATTAATTAGTAATTTTTTAAAGAAGTATTTTCTAATCATCTCTGCTCAATTATTTTAAATAAAAATATTTCTGTTTTTATCAAAGTTGCTGCTAAATATATTTTTGAAAACAGTTTTTAGCTTTTTATGAACACAAAATTAAAAAAGCATTTTAATATAAATTTAAATATAATTTAATTTAAAATATTATTATTTATATTTTTATTTAAATATAATTTTAATTTAAATATAATTTTTAAAGATATATTTAATGCATCCCTTATTTAAGGCATCCTTCAAAATAAAATAAAATAAAATAATATAAAATAAAATAAAATAAAATAAAATAAAATAAATAAAATAAATAAAATAAATAAAATAAAATAAAATAAAATAAAATAAAATAAAATAAAATAAATAAAATAAATAAAATAAATAAAATAAAATAAAATAAAATAAAATAAAATAAAATAAAATAAAATAAGTGACACAGTGGCTCGGTGGTCTCCTCACAGTAAGAGGGTCGCTAGTTCGAGTCCCAGCTGGGTCAGTTGGCATTTCTGTGTGGAGTTTGCATGTTCTCCCCGTGTTGGCGTGGGTTTCCTCCGGGTGCTCCGGTTTCCCCCACAGTCCAAACACATGCGCTAAAGGTGAATTGATTAAACTAAATTGGTCGTAGTGTATGAGTGTCTGTGTCAATGAGTGTGTATGGGTGTTTCCCAATACTGGGTTAAAGCTGGAATGGCATTCGCTGTGTAAAACATATGCTGGAATAGTTGGCGGTTCATTCTGCTGTGGTGACCCCTGGCGAATAAAGGGACTAAGCCGAAGGAAAATGAATGAATGAATGTAAATTAAATTAATACCTGAAACTTTTGAGTTTCTCTGAATTTATTATTCATATTTATTATTTCATTTAATATTTGACACAATATATACATTCAACATTTGATATATATTTTATTACCTTCAGCGCTTCCTCTGGAACATGTAGCTCTCCTCGTACAACGGTAAACAGGTTGGTATGTAAGATGTGTTAAAGAAAAAACAGTAAACAGAGAATTGCAAATGAATGTATACATTTGGTCCATTCACACACTGGTCTTTTAGATTATAAATGTAGCTAATATGCTATATCTTGTTTGTACAAACCAACAAAATTGGACCAAAACAAACCAAATTATAAAAAAAAGTGATTTATTTAGCATCTCAAAGGATATCATAGCCAAACCGCAGCTTGTCCCCTATTTTCAGAGTAATGTACTGCTGTTCCAGAATGCGAACGTCATTGACAAATGTCTACAGGAGAGAAAAAAGGTCAGCCGCCCGCCACCATAATCTTCTCATAATTACAATAAAAAACATTAGTCTCTATTATAAACAGGTACATTTCTCACCCCGTTCAGACTCCCCAGGTCTTTAACTTTATGTTCATCTGTAGCTTCTTCATAATTGATGACGGCATGCTGTTTGTCTACACTGCGAGACTGGAATATAAGAGAAGTTAATGCATGGGTCTCAAACAGGATTCATAGAGGGCCACAGCTCTGCACAGGTTTGCTCCAACCCTAATCAAACACAGCTGATCCCACTAATCAAGTTGTTCAAAAGCATCTGAATACTTTGATTAGTTGCATCAGGTGTGTTTGATTAGGGTTGGAGCAAAACTGTGCAAAGCTGTGGCCCTACAGGAATCGAGTTTGAGACCCATGAGTTAATGGATTAGTGGTATCAATAATCTGATGTTAAACAGATATGTCGAAAGAGGACACTTTCTTTGAATTTTCAGAAAACTCCTGCATGGCATTTCACACACATAGAGTTAATATGAAATATAATAATGTAATGTAAATATGGCCAGAAACTCTAAAAATGTAAGTATTTTAGGCGATATAGTATCAGTTATTATTATTATATTGCTTATTGTCATTTTTTTAACCAACTTTCCTATGAATTAAAGAAAAATCATTCTTGTAACAAGGTTGATTTGGTAAGCAAAAGAAACATTTGGCTGTGTTAATATTGTGTTTCATAACTTTAAAGCTCTTAAAGGAATACTCCACTTTTTTTTTGGAAATAGGATCGTTTTACAATATCATCGTGCCTGTTGAAACCGCAAACAAACAGCGGCAAAATTCCTTGATTATTACACATTATTCAACACAGGCTCATTCTGAAAATGTACCGCTATATTCATTTCTGGAGAGCGCCAAATACATCCCAGGAGGTATGTTTTTTTGCAGCTTTTGTTTTCGCGAATCCACCAGAGGCCGCTGTGTAGGCTTTTTGAGAACTCAAATTTCTATCGCAAGTGCCATTCGCGCCTGCTGTTCTCGCGTAAATCCACCAGAGGTCGCTGACTGACTGAGTGATCGACTGACCCACCCTCCTATTTCCCTGAACCCAACCGATAGTGTTTTCAAAAGCACAGATTGACCCGCCCACCTACTTCCCTAAACCCAACGGACAGTGTTTACAAAAGCAATCTAGAAAAAAAAAGCCCTCGCCTAATTTTTAACAAATTTTCAGATTTTACCACATTCTCACCTTGTTATTTACTTGTTTATTTTATTTTTTGGCTTCTGTTTTTGTCTTGCTCACTTTCTGGAACCGTTCTTCGCTGGACTCGAACCCCATCGTCGTAGTCAACTCCTCTGTGCGTCTAATGTCTGCCAACATACATGGCGAGCTACTGGACAAACTGGTAACAGCGAGAAATCCATTCATATGGAGGTGAGCAGTCAGCTGGTAAGTGTGAAAATGAACGGCGTCATACCGCCCTGTAGCGTTCGTTTTAAAGACGAAATGCAGCCATACGTACATCTGGCTACATAACTCACAATCTCCAGGAATCTATATAGAGCTACATTTTCAGAATGAGCCTATGTTGACATTATTACAACAAGAGTATAGTTCCTAGCCATATCGACTTAGAAAATAGCAACTATACATTTTTTGCCATTCTTAGTACATAATGGAACTACAGAAGAGTCAAGCTTTAAATAAGAAAATTACCAAAACTCTTTGGTCATTTTAAAGTGATATGCTAATGGTCTAATCCGATTCAATGATCTATGCTAAGCTAAGCTAAATGTGCTCCTGCTAGACCCAGAGATCAGGCTGAATAATTAAAAAATGTTAAAACTCAACTGGGGGGAGCTGTAAAATTAAACAATTTCCAAAAAAGTGGAGTGTTCCATTAATGAAAAATCATTTGCTGACAAAGTTGTGGAAAGTGACATAATAAGCATACGCTAAAAAAAGTATTCATTGGATTTACAAAAAATTTTTAAGTGGTTGCAAACAATTTATATGGGCTGAATTTAAACAAGCAAATTAAATTTAGTCATGTTGAACTTAATTTGTTAGCCCATATACATTGCTTGCAACCACGTACCTAAATTAAAAAAATTTAGTAAATCGAATTAATCTTTTTTTCAGTGTACTATAGTTATAGATCCAGTAAGAACTGACTATAAACTTAAATAGACGATGACCCTCTGAAACATTCTTGTGTATGTGTAACAGTGATTGAGTTACCTGGAGCATAAGCTCACAGTCATCCCGTCCCACGAAGATCATTTCCCGGGGAAGGCGGTGCCTTATTCCCCCTCCACCCACCAAGAACCAGGATGTCAAACTCATTTTGACTTAACCAGGCCTCCTCTTTTTCTCCTGATGTCTTTCTCTAGGCCATTCTGTTGAGAGGTCGGATACATTAAAGGGATAGTTGACCCAAAAAAAATAAAAAATAGCAACTATTCACTCTCCCTCAAGTGGTTCCAATCTTTATTCTGTTGAACACAAAAGAAGATATTTTGAAGAAAGCTGAAAACCTGTAACCATTGACTTCCATAGTAGAAAAAATATATTATGGAAGTCAATGGTTGCAGATTTTTATCTTTCTTTAAAATATCTTTTTTTTGTGTTCAACAGAAGAAAGAAACCCAGAAGAGTGCGTAAATGATGACAGAATTTTTGCGTGAACTATCCCTTTAATGGTTTGTTAAAAAAATATATGTTATTTAGCATCAGCAAACAAATATATAGTATATACAGTATATTGATTAAGCCTAGTCTTAAAGGTGCAGGATGGACTCCTAGTTGTCTAACTAGATAATGCAGTAAAAAAATCACAATATTGAAGAAGGTTTTTTTTTATCTAACCCTCACACTGGTGACTGGACACACATGCAGGTTGCCAGATTGATGACAGGACAGGAGCGAGTTTGCCTGACAGTCAAGCCTTACAATGTAAGCTGTTCAGCAAATTTTTATTTTTGTAATATTTATTCATTCATTCATTTTCGTTTCAGCTTAGTCCCTTTCTTAATCCAGAGTCACCACAGCGGAATGAACCGCCAACACAACCAATCCATACACACTCATTAACACACAAAGGACAATTTAGCTTACCCAATTCAACTATACCACATGTCTTTGAACTGTGTGGGAAAACGGAGCACCTGAATTAAACCCAAGCAAACACAAGGAGAACATGCAAACCCCACACAGAAATGCCAACTGACCCAGCCGAGGCTCGAACTAGCAACCTTCTTGCTGTGAGGCGATTGTGCTACCCACTGCGCCATCGTGCAGCCCTGTAAGCTTTATATTATTTTCTAATTAAAACCTCCTCATGTGGATTTATATAACTCTGAATCTGCTTCTCATTTCGGTTTCAAGGTGACTTTAAGGAGTATACTATAATTCTGTGGAAGCAAATTCCTCCATTCCTAATGAAATCTATTTCTCAGCAGCAGACAAGCAGCTGACTCTCCTTTAACAACTTAAACAATGAACCTCTTTGCACTCTAAAAGGATGGAAATGCTTTCAATATTCTGAAGCTGTTCAGCATATCAAACTGAATGGGATAGTTCACCCAAAATGAACATTATAGCCTTTAATGTACTCACCCTCAGGGCATCTGAGATGTACAGTAGGTGAGTTTTTTTATTCAGTATAGCATTTAAAACATATATTTTATAGTATAAACTGGTAATTCATAAAATGCAAGTCAAACTTAATTATTACTGTGGCCTAAACTGTGCCAAAACCCCCTGAAAATTATTTTCACATATTTGCAATTATTAGGGTTCCTGTTGCATAATGAGGAATGTACAGATACAATTCACATGCACTGATGCTGTTGGGGGCAACCCAGTGGCGCAGTAGGTAGTGCTGTTGCCTCACAGCAAGAACGTCGCTGGGTCGCAGGTTCGAACCTCGGCTGGGCTGGGTCAGTTGGCGTTTCTGTGTGGAGTTTGCATGTTCTCCCTGGGTTCGCGTGGGTTTCCTCCGGGTGCTCCGGTTTCCCCCACAGTCCAAAGACATGCAGTACAGGTGAATTGGATAAGCTAAATTGTCCATAGTGTATGAGTGTGAATGTGTGTGTGGAACCCAGGGATGGGTTGCGGCTGGAAGGGCATCCGCTGCGTAAAATCGTGCTGGATAAGTTGGCGGTTCATTCCGCTGTGGCGACCCCGCAAGGGACAAAGCCGACAAGAAAATGAATGAATGAATGAATGATGCTGTTGGTTCACAATTTAAATCGAGGACTTGTGCATTGAATTGTTCATCAGGATGACACGTTGGCTCAATCCCAATTCTACCCCTTAGCCCTTCCCCTTATCCCTACCCCTCGTTTTGCGCGTTCACGTCAAGGGGTAGGGGTGTCCCAATTCTCTTTAGCTTGAAGGCGTAGGGCTAAGGGGAAGGGGTGAATAGCCCTTCAAACTAAGATTTTTCAGGACCACACTCGAAACCAAGAGGTAGGAAAATTTCCTAGAATACACCAAGCCACAGCGGCAGTATTGCTACACCCGGAAGTAAGGAGATCCACAAATTAGTATTAATTTGTCATTATTACGTATTTTACGACAAACAAACACATGTTTTAATATATTCATAACCGCGTTCGTGTTTTACCGTCATGCTTTAAAAAAAAAAAACGCTAAAAAACCTCGCTAAATTTCGCAATCTATAATCCATAATAATAACTCCTGTACAGCAGTCCCACAACATTCTGACACTCGATGACACTCAAATACCCTGTCAGAAAAGTCTCGTGGCTGGGAATGAGCTTTTTACAGTGTCTGCTATAATGTTAGTGTTGTTTTCATGTGTTTACACAGATGAATATGGTCACTGTGTAAATACACAGTACAGTTACGATCTTATTGCCACATTAGATCGTTATGATAACATGATATATGCCTTCAGTGATTTCCTGAAGATAAATACCAAAAAATAGCACAACTGGAACAACTACAGCAGTCGCGATCATCTAATTTCATATGAAGCAAGAGATCGCGATGACATATGATGACGTGTGCAGGTGCTGTAGTGCTGTCCCAATTCTTAGGGGTAAATTTTGAAGGGGAAGGGGTACAAAAATAGAATTGGGATTGGGCCTTATTTATGGAATATATACAAGATGCTGCAAATTGTATCAAAGTGTTTCAGCTCGCATCCCAAATAAAAAAAATATACATGCAAATATATGCAAATTACATTACATTTATGAGAAACAAGTTCGAATTTGGATTTCACATTCATATTATATTTTTCATAAATGCAACATATTTTGAAAAATTGCATAAATCAGCCATTAAAATTTCAACCATTGAAATTACATATATGTTTAAATATATTAGACATAATTAAATGCATGTTCATATATATTAATACATGGCGATATATAAACACATATACTGTATCAAATACATATTTGTAATTTCAGTTATTAGAAAATGATATAACCAGTATTTTTCTGCAATATTTTGAAGTACAGTTGAAGTCAGAATTATTAGCCCCCCTGAATTATTAGCCCCTCTGTTTATTTTTTTCCCCAATTTCTGTTTAACGGAGAGAAGATTTTATCAACACATTTCTAAACATAATAGTTTTAATAACTCATTTCTAATAACTGATTTATTTTATCTTTGCCATGATGACAGTAAATAATATTTGACTAGATATTTTTTCAAGACAGCTAGTCTTATACAGCTTAAAGTAACATTTAAAGGCTTAACTAGGTTAATTAAGTTAACTAGGCAGGTTAGGGTAATTAGGCAAGGTATTGTATAATGATATTGCTATACAATATAGCATAAAGGGGCTAATAATTTTGACCTTAAATTGGATTTAAAAAATTAAAAACTGCTTTTATTCTAGCTGAAATAAAACAAATAAAACTTTCTCCAGGAGAAAAAATATTATCAGTCATACTGTGAAAATTTCCTTGCTCTGTTAAACATAATTTGTGATATATTTAAAAAAGAAAAAAAATTCAAAGGGGACTAATAATTCTGACTTCAACTGTATATGTTGCATATGACATATATTTTATATTCATTCATTCATTTATTTTACTTTAGCTTAGTCCCTTATTTATCAGGGGTCGCCACAGCGGAATGAACCGCGAACTATTCCGGCATATGTTTTACGCAGCGGATGCCTTTCCAACCACAACCCTGTACTAGGTATATTTTATATATTTCAAATTTAAATATGAACTTGTATGTCATATATGTACTTAGCATATATTGTCATATATCAGATTTCTATGGGATGTGAGTCTCCAAACTGTTGTGAGCATGGTTTAAACTAGGATTAAAGGTAATAATAATGTAAATAATGCTCAGTTTCTTGTGCAGACTGATTGATTCGCTTTATAAGACCTTACTGTATTGGTGCCATTTATTAATTTTTATTAGCATGCATGCCTCTCAAAGTGCCGTAAGCTGTTCACTTTATGAATCAACAATGGCACTAATTTCAGCTGTTCATCTTGTTTATTGTAGAAGAAGTTGTATTCTGATCAATCGTGGCTTTATTGGCATGTATCCCTTTTTTATGGTTAGATTATTAATAATGTAGCCACCCCAGTTAAAGCAGGGAACTAGCTGAAGTAAAGTGAGTGAGTGAGAGTGATTAATAATGTTGTATGAATTGTATCCCTCTAATTCCAGGTTGATTTGTGAGATCTGCTCTGTACAGGATTTTGGCCCAGTAAGTAATAATTCTGTAATGTCTGAATTTGATAGAAGAAAATAGTTTGTCATCCAGTCATTTACATTTAAGGTTTTGTTGAAATATATAATTGAGTATTATCTGCACAGCAGTGAAAGCTAATCCTAATAATGTCTCCCAGGGGCAGCATGTATAGCAAAGGGCCTAAAACCAATCCTTGAGGCACTCCATACTTCACTGGCCTCACTGTAGCAGCCAGTTAAATATGAATTAAACCCTGACCCTGGACACATGTAGAATTTAGATGATAATTATATTAAAATATTTAATCTCTAAAGTTAATTTGATTATGGAATAAAGTTCATCATGACCTAATTGAGTAATGATTGTCTTATGGACTTTTCCTGAATGAGTAGAACTGGAATGAAAATGTGCATCTCTGCTGTTTTCTGTATGCCAAGCTAATTCTGTTTTCACTATCTTCAGGTCAAGAGGTCACTGGGTGGACTGGACCGTGGATGAGTGACCAGGACAGCTGTTACATTGATTATCCTGTTTTTTAGATTGATTCTGCTGTAAGCCTGCTATAGAAGATTGTGATTATTTTACTATTCTGATAAGAAGCCTGCTACAGTGCAAAGTACCAACACTTCTGCTACAGTATGTGTGTGTTTGAATGATTATGCGTCACATCTGGTCATCTTCTCTCCAAATAGCCTTCTGGATGACATGCTATGTCTGACCTCTGCATCCTGTCGCCTAAACAATCGTGAAGATATACTTCAGTTATTGCGTCTATGTGGTGAGATTGCCTACGTTTATCTTAGCTTTGACCAACCAGGATCTTCCTACCTAGACTTTTGACGTAGTCAGTGACCTTGTAATTGTTGTTGATTTGAGACTGTACTCTTTCCGAGTGTGGAAGCTGATGAAACGGCAAACTATTTTCTTCAGTAAATCTATCTTTATTTAATTGTGACTTCTGGGATTTGTGGTTGGAGCTTTGTGTGATTACAGTTGTACCGCTTGAAGTCACATAGAATGTTTTGACAATGTTTTTGGTTTCTTTTCTGGACTTTGAACATCTCAGGACCACTGCTGTACATGGAGGATCAGAAAGCGCTCAGATTTCATCTATAATATCTATGCGCTCAGAAGATGTACGAAGATCGCAGGGTTTGGAACGACATGAGGGTAATTAATAACAGAATTATCATTTTTGGGTGAACTAACCCTTTAATTATCATCTGACATGGCTTACATGCTATAGTTACATGCTAGCTAGCTTAAAATACTGCTTCAGTTAAAGTTTAGAAGATATTTTATATTAACCTAATTTAGGACTAGGGTACTGTAAATACCTGTTTTTGGAAATATACCTATGATTGATTGATTGATTGATTGATTGATTGATTGATTGATTGATTGATTGATTGATTGATTGATTGGTTGATTGATTCCCAGCAGGCAGGCAACATCATGTCATTAATATTAGGTTAGATTAAGGTCATGATGTCAGGTGACCAAAATTCAATGTCTAGTCAATGTCTAAGGATGTTATTTTGACGTCCGATAATGATTTCAAATTACATTGATATTTGATTGATTTTAGGTTGTGTTGGAAAGTGATCAAAATACAACATCTGATAGATGTCATAGTGGTAACGTTCACACAACGTCAAGGTGTAACATGATTAGACATGGATATTTGGTTGATTTTAGGTTGGACATTACCTTGGGTTCTGACGTCAACCTGATTTTCATTTCCAAACAAAATCCAATGTCCCCACAACGTTAGGGTATTGAGATACAACGTCAAATATGACATCATGTTGACGTCCTGTGCCTGCAGGGTTGATTGATTGAAACTGAATTTGTTTAGCTCCATGCTAAATGAGGCTATACTTTATTTTTGCCAGCTCTTCAATTCTGAATTTTGACAAACTACTCGACACTGTGCACTCTCAGAAATAAAGGTAGGCTATGAGAGCTGTCACTGGGGTGGTACCTTTTCAAAAGGTACACATTTGTACCTAAATGGTCCATATTATTACCTCATGGACACATATTAGTACCTAAAAAGTGCCTCCTTTAAAATCAGGGGTGTCCAAACTTGGTCCTGGAGGTCTGGTGTCCTGCAGAGTTTAGCTCCAACTTGCTTCAACACACCTGCTAGGAAGTTTCTAGTATATCTAGAAAGAGCTTGATTAGCTGGTTCAGGTGTGTTTGATTAGGGTTGGAGCTAAACTCTCCAGGACACCGGCCCTCCAGGACAGAGTTTGGACACCCCTGTCTTAAATGTTTTAGGTACTATTGAGGTACCAACATAGACCCTTTAAGTACAAATGTGTACCTATTAAACCACCCTAGTGACACCTCTCGTACCTTTATTTCTGAGAATGTATAGTAGAAAGAGATTCAGAATGACTACCAAAATCCACAAGAAATGAAATGAATATCAGGGATCCTGTCAAGAACACGATGCATAAATTATATCAATTAACAATATATTTACGAACGTCGATCGACCCAGTTCACGTCGATATAACGCGAGAAGTTCCAGTCTCATTTCTATAATGCAAAATTTCATTCGTATATAAAAGAGATTCATATTATATGGCTAATTTTCTTTTAGGTAAATGTAGCATGTTTTTTTTTCTTTTTATCTGAGCTGTAATATTTAGGTTAGAATCACACATGCTGAGTGAATATGCATCATCATCCTCATCATCATCATCATTATCAGCGCATCATTTGCGTGTGAGCGGAGCGTCAGTCTCCGCCTCTGCCTTCAAGCACTGGCCTTGTTCTTCACCGGTAATGACAGATCTGATGTTTATTCTGAGAGACAATCGCTTACAATACACCCATCGCATATTTTGATAGTCGTTATATGCATAACGGTGCTCATTTAATTACAATACGCAATATATTGTTCATAAAAAGATAAAAGTCGACGCATGCAAAGGCCTAAATGTTTTTCTAATAACTGTGCTTCTGTTTTCATCACGTATTATGCGCTGTCATAGATATCCAGACCGTAATAGGCCGGATCGGTATAGAGCTGATGACAGCTAATTACCCATTTCCATCAAGCGAAATGTTTGCTGCTAAAAATAAAAACGAGTCAAATTCGTGGTGTTTGTTTGAAAATAGGACGCATCACTTACCTAATAAATCCCAGTATGTTTATTCCATGAATGACATCCGTGCGCTCTTGTGCTCGGAGCGGCGCGCTCTGCCCAGCCCAGTCTGAGGTGCAGCTGCGCGTCTTGACGCACGGTGGCGCTGCGGTGTTAAGAAAGAACAAGATGGCAAGCGCTCCCTGTGGTGGTCTGCATGATTTTCATCACATGCTTGCGCTTATTTGTGTGTAGATGCTCATAAATTTTCACACAAGAAAAAAAAATATATATGAGAAATTGGACAAATATAAAATTAACTTGAAAATAGTTATAGTAATAATAATACAAGGAAATGATAGAATGAAAGATTGCAATAATTGATTTAATAGTACAATGAAAACACATACTTAATTAGATTTACTAAATCTTATAGGGTAAGTGGTTGCAAACAATTCATATGGGCTGAATTTAAAGAAACAAATTAAATTTAGTAATGTTCAATTTAATTTGTTTGTTTAAATGTAGCCAATGCAAACATTTACCTTAACAAATGTAGTAAATCCAACGAATGAATTTTTCAGCGTAGCCTATTCTTACTCTTAAATGCTGAATATCTGTGAAACGGTGCACTTCATAGTATGTCCTGAATGTTTATTTGGTTTTAAGCCCTATCAATAAAGCAGTTCTTCCAGAAATTGAATCATTTACTCAAGTGCTTCCAAACCTTCATGAGTTTCTTTCTTCTGTTGAACACAAAAGAAGATATTCTGAAGAATGTTGCAAACCTGTAACTATTGACATCCATAGTAGGAAAAACAAATGTTATTGATGTCAGTGGTTACTGGTTTCTATTGTGTTCAAACAGAAGAACGGGTTTGGGAAAAAGTGAAGGGTGAGTAAATGATGACAGACTTTTTATGTCTGGTTAAACTATCCTCTTATATGTAACATTAATGCGGATATCTGTAAACTCCAGCAGTCAACCTATTAAATAAACAATAAATACCATCAACCTGATTTGACCAAGTAGGTCATGTTCCTGGATTAACATCTATATTGATCCTGGAACAACATTCCAATCAGCCAATCAGAGTTAAGTGATACGTTTACCATTTATGTTAAGTTTAGACTTACAGTTGCACTATACATGATTGCTATCCAACTATTATTCCCCTCTGATTTTGGGAATAATTTACAGTTATGGGAGGGTTTAGTGGTAGGGAATAGATATGGATTACATTTTCAACCAAAAAGGATGTTCCAGGGTCAACATAGATGTCATTTTATGTCGTACTTGACAAAATCATGACGTTCCAATAAATACAGCATGATTATACACTGAACACTAGATGGCGAAATTGTACGTGACAGTCAAGATTTTTCTCCAAAGAACTGTCAACAATAAACCTTTTCAATATCGTAATGTATGCATATTTATATTTATATATTGTTCACATGCTTGGTCATAAGTTCAGGAGAAAGAAAAAAACAAGCAAAGAAAAACATGTTTATTATGTTTATTAAATTATGTTTATCACTGTGTATTTCATTCCTATATGGAACATGTTTTTTTTTTCGACATCAGTTTTTATTTATTTGATTTGCCATGGATTATTGTATTATATATATATATATATATATATATATATATATATATATATATATATATATATATTCATCCATTCGTTCAGTTATTTATTAATTTACTTAGTTAGTTGGTTAGTTAATTAGTTAGTTAGTTAGTTAGTTAGTTAGTTAGTTAGTTAGTTAGTTAGTTAGTTAGTTAGTTAGTTAGTTAGTTAGTTAGTTAGTTAGTTAGTTAGTTAGTGTTTGTAACTTTCAGGTTTTATGTTGACATCTGCATGTAATGGTAATTCATTTGCAGGATTCTGTCATTTTTCTTCCTCAACAATAGAAAACAGCTTTATGTTGTGTGTTAAAAGATTTACATTACTTGATCCTGCCTGTTTCGTACTAGTCTGGAATTTCTGACTTAAAAAAATGCATTTTGAGTTATCAGTTAAGCATGCTTGAAGTCATTTTGTGAATAAATATATGTGCCTAAATGACCAGAAGAGGAAGAGAAAAACTTTGGAGCGGTATGATTTTCTGTATAGCCTTGAAAGGTTTATTTATACCTTAAAAAAAGATATTGTTATTATTACCTAAAGATTATATATTGTACCTTATGAAATAGCCTTGCCCCATGCTGAAAAATCTCAATGTAACAAAAAAAAAAAAAAAAAAAAAAAAATTGCATAAACAATATTGACCTGATTTACAATATACATTTGAAAACATAAAATTTTGAAAAAAAAAAAAATCAAATTAACCTGTTATTTAAGTAAACATAAGTAATTTTGAGGAGGAAAAACAACATATTTGCTGGGATAAAATCAATAACCCAACCACTTGGGTTAATTTAACCCCTAATGTGTTCTGTTTTATGTATTTCCCAGTAGTTGGGCTGAAAACAACCCGGTTTGGGTAGTTTTTCACCCAGTGTTTTTAGAGTCCAGTGACAACTTTTATTATTATTAAAAAAACATATTTATGTTTTGACATTTGCAAAACAAAAAATACATTTGAAAATATGATCTATTTTTAAATCAAATTAACCTGTTATTTAAGTAAATACAGTATAAGTAATTTTGAGTAGGAAAAACAACATATTTGCAGGCTTAAAATGAATAACACACATTTGGGCTGAAAGCAACCAGGTGTGGCTAGTTTTTAACCCAGTGACAACTTTTATTTTATTATTAAAAACATATTAATTTATTTACGTGTGCAATAAAAAACAATCGAGAACATTTTGTGCTGTAAAATATTTATTTAAAAACAATATGCATTTAATTTCTAGAAAAAAAAAATCACTGAATCTAAAAATGGTCATTTTGACCTCCTTCATGCATTCATGAGTTTGGTTCCTGCATTCAATACGGACGCCTCTCTCTCTCTCTCTCTCTCTCTCTCTCTCTCTCTCTCTCTCTCTCTCTCTCTCTCTCTCTCTCGCTCTCTTTCTCTCTGCCCATTGGCTGCTGGGATCCACGGTTCACATGCAGCCCATCATTGGTTTTTACGAGTCTCTCCCCCTCCCACTCGCAGCCGTCCTGCTCTCGCCCGTGTTCAGCAGATCCATGTCCATCATCTACCTCTCTGGACGGTCAAGTTCGCTGGCACGTCACGTCCGCACTTGAACTTGCAGCAGCTCAGGGGGCTTCGCTTACTTTCCGTTCCTATCTTGTATTCTCCTCCAAGAAGCCATGAAGCCCAACACAAGCGTCTTTTCACCGGTACAAGCGTCTTTTCTGTACTATTCTCTTTAATTCATGTGGGATACCCGATGCATCGCTGAAGAAGATTTTTACTCTGGACACCCTGAAGACTCTGGCGCTTCCCAATGTGAGCCCAGCTGAGACCGAGTCCAACATGTCTCGCCGCAAGCAGGGCAAACCCCAGCACTTAAGCAAACGGGAGTTTTCGCGTAAGTTAGCGGAAAGTTCTTCTGCTTTTTCTATCTGTCTGGATTGCTCAAGTGTGTCTCGTGAAGTGCGTCTCGTGTTTTGGAACGAAGCGCGTTTTAATGGTACGCGCGAAGGTTGATTACGCATTACGCATTTGTGTATATACAGTATAAATGTATAAATCAGACGTTATTTGTAAGCAGTTTGAAGTAATGTAAATCTTCGTTCACACTCCCTTGAGGTCTTTTGAAAGCAAAAACTTGTAATAATCTAAATTAATGAATGCATTTGCGTATGATGATGATTATTAACTTTTATGAGGAGCATGTAGGCTTATACTGTGTTTCCGAAAATGAAACAAGTGCAAATGTTCATTTTTAAGGTGCTTCCTATTCACAACTTTCTTGAAAGACAAATGTCAAGCTATTATTCAGTGAAATAAGGTTTGCTCTTTAGTGAAACAGAGATTTCTTTATATTATGTTGCATATACAACTGAGGTCTTTTGCCAAACCTGTTTAAATCCCCGGAGAACCTTTCCAAGCACCTCAAGTGCAGCATGTAATTTTTGTATTTACAAATATTACATCTTTTATGAATGAGAAAACCTTCACGAACTTCATATCAAGGTCATTGTTACCCTTGAGTTATTACAGTTCAATTTTATACCTGTATTTTATTTATTTTATTTTTTTTGTGCGTGTTTTCCGATACGGAGTTGAGATGTGTATCCGCTAGGGGGCAGAAAAATGACAAACGAAGGTCCGTTCAGGATGAGAGACACTGCTGGATGAACTTGAACTTGGTCTCAGCCCCAGCCTTCGCCCATTTGTTCAGTTCTGTATACATTCACAGTGTTGCTTATGTAAACATTGCTTCGGAGGACATGTGGGTCAATGACAAAGTATGTCAGAGATGATAAAAAAAGGAGAACTGTGTTGCTGATCTAGATTGAGACAGATACCCTTAGATATGCTATTGATAGTACAGTTTTAAAATATGTTAATCTTTTGTTGGCCACATTTTATTTTAAGGTGCACATCTTGCTATTAACTGAAACTTTTAGCTCAATAAAATACTAATTTATAGCTAGGGTTAGGTATTGGGTAGGATTAGGCAGGCAGAATAGAATCCTATGCTATAAATGCTAAAAGAGCCAATATCTTAATAATAAAGTAATAAGCTAGTAGTTAATAGTAGAAATTAACTACTAACTAGCTATTCAGATACTTTTCTTGCATTTAATACTCAATGTTAAACAGTTTTAGAATAATTTAGTTGAAACTATTGACCTATATGTCTTTGTGGTAATTTAATATGTTGGTAAATAAGCAATATTACATCATTACATCTTAAAGTATCCATAATAGTTTATTGAATAGTTTTTAAAATAATAAAAAAATCACCTGTTTGCCCAGCGCACATTTTAATTTATATTGATAGTACAGTTTATTTTATTTTAAGGTACAACTATTGCTGTCTACTGAAACTTTTAGCTCAATAAAATACTAATTAATAACTATGGTTAAGTATTGGGTAGGATTAGGGATGAAGAGTAAGATCCTACTCTATATGTGCTAATAAAGAGCCAATATCTTAATAATAAAGTAATAAGCCAGTAGTTAATAGTAGAAATTAACTACTAACTAGCTATTCAGATACTTTTCTTGCATTTAATACTCAACGTTAAACAGTTTTAGAATAATTTAGTTTAAACTATTGACCTATATGTCTTTATGGTAATTTAATATGTTGGTAAATAAGCAATATCACATCATTACATCTTAAAGTATCCATAATAGTTTATTGAATAGTTTTTAAAATAAGCAAAAAATCAAAACAATCCTGGTTGCCTTAAATATTTAGGCTGAATCAAAGTAACCTTATAAGTCTATTGAACTCATATTATGTTAAACTGACTAAAAACAGCTTGTGTAACGTATAAAATTAAGTTAAAAGATGATTAACTTAGTTTAATAAGTTACAACGAACTAAAAACATATGCCGTCATGACTAATTGTTCATATATTTTTTAAAGTGTAAGATTAGGGAGGTAGAATAAGATCCTATTCTATATGCGCTACTAAAGAGCCAATATCCTAATAATGAAGTAACAAGCTAGTAGTTAATAGTGGAAATTAAACTAATAACTACAAGCTATTCAGATACTTTCCTTGCATTTAATACTCAATGTTAAGCATTTTTGGAATAATTTAACGACATCATTGACCTATATGTCTTTATGGTAATTTAATACGTTGATAGATAAGCAATATTACATCATTACATCTTAAAATATCCATAATAGTTTTTAAAATAATAATAAAATCACCTGCACTGTAAAACAATCCTGGTTGCCTTAAATTTTTAAGCTGAATCAAATTAACCTTATGAATCTATTGAACTTATATTATGTTAAATTGACCTCAAACAGCTTGTGTAATGTATAAAATTAAGTTAAAACATGATTAACTTAGTTTCATAAGTTATAATGCACAAAAAACATACAGTTGCAATCAGAATTATTGAACCCCCTTTGAATGTTTTTTTCTTTTTTAAATATTTCCCAAACGATGTTTAACAGAACAAGGAAATTTTCACAGTATGTCTGATAATATTTTTTCTTCTGGAGAAAGTCTTATTTGTTTTATTTCGGCTAGAATAAAAGCAGTTTTTAATTTTTTAAAACCCATTTTAAGGTCAAAATTATTAGCCCCTTTAAGCTATATATTTTTTCAATAGTCTACAGAACAAACCATCATTATACGATAACTTGCCTAATTACCCTAACCTGCCTAGTTAACCTAATTAACCTAGTTAAGCCTTTAAATGTCACTTTAAGCTGTATAGAAGTGTCTTGAAAAATATCTAGTAAAATATTATTTACTGTCATCATGGCAAAGATAAAATAAATCAGTTATTAGAAATTAGTTATTAAAACTATTATGTTTAGAAATGTGTTGAAAAAAATTTCTCTCCGTTAAACAGAAATTGGGGAAAAAAATAAACAGGGGGGCTAATAAATCAGGGGGTTAAATTATTCTGATTGCAACTGTATGTTGTCATGAATAATTGATCATATAATTTTTTACAACGCCCAGTGCACATTTTAATCCAAGGTGTGTTAAACATGTCTTGAAAGAAAAGAAACATTACAGAGGATCAATTATAATGATGTTTTTCCCTGAGAAACTCATATTGTCGCCCCCACCTTTTGTCCCACACGACCTGACACAGAATTAGGGTTAACCTAGCACTGATGGCAACAATCTCCCTCAGCCCAGTTCAGACGCACGATATGGTCTTGATTGCTCTTTCATATGTTCTGGCTGTCTTCAGGGAACTACCCCACATACTCCCCTCAATAGCTAACCTCGGTTCAGAGGATTTCAGCACTTTTAACTAAATGGGTTCCAATCATCTCGAAGTCAAATTAGAATCTATTTTTTGATTCTCAGAGGTGTTGGGTTCATTAAGACGTGAGATTGGCAGGATAATGAACAGGGTCATGCAACTAAAGCGAACAACCCCCTCCTCTTTATACCATTACTGGGCAACCACTGTTTTTTTTTTTTTTAATCTGGCCGTCTTTGGTTTCTCATCTTCTCTGCATCTTCCTTTCATTGATTGATCATCAGGATTCCTCTGACAGAAGTGTCAGCGTTTCAGTAGTGCATATTAATGGTGGGATTGCTGTGCTGAAGCATATATGAATATCACCAATCAGCATATTTATTATACACCCATGTGACTACATATGGGTAGATGATAAATAGGCAGTACAATTGTTTGTGTGTGTGTGTGTGTGTGTGTGTGTAAAACACCATTTTTTGAAGAAAAAAGAATTATATTTATCTAATCTGAAGTCGGATGTTTGAGAAAATATATGGGGTCACTAATTTTAGCACTTTTCACTGTTGTTTTGAAACGTTTTTCTGAATTGTACCTTAAATATGTTGATTGGTGTGACATAGAAAACATTAAGAAAAACAACTCTTAGTATAAGGAGACATGGTGGCTCAGTGGTTAGCACTGTCACCTCACAGCAAGAAGATTGCTGGTTTGAGTCTCAGCTGGGTCAGTTGGCATTTCTGTGTGGAGTTTGCATGCTCTCCCCATGTTCATGTGGGTTTCCTCCGGGTGCTCTGGTTTTCCCCACAGTCTAAAGGCATGCGGTGTTGTTACGTGCCTCCCCTATCTAGGTCCCGGGTTTATATCCCGGACGAGCCCCCAATTGTTGCGTGTTTTTAGATTTATCTTCAACTTATCCTCATATAATGGCATTTATTTTATATGAAATTATGAATGATACATATTTTTTCTCCATAATACTTCCAATAAACAGAAGTGGCTCACCAAAGTACAACAAAACGCAACAATTTTATTGTGATTGCCAGTGATGGACAGAAATACATCGAAATGTAGTTTAAAATAAAATATCAAATACCTCAATTTTACAATAAACTAAAAAATACAGCAGCCACAACAAGTATCAAACTACAATACTGTATTTTGAAAATGCTACAACATACTTTTACATGGGAGTATAACATTTCTTCGCAAACCTTCTGTCAATAGGCATATTCGATCAATCTCTTCACCATTAAACTGACTTAGTGAAGTAAACAATGTTTGATAACGACAGTTTTTTTCTGAGCACGTTTAAGTCAGCCACTGTAGGACTAATTTGTATGTTGTTTGTCTTGTTTTCTTGGCATCTACATCAGCAATGAATGCAAAACTACTATTATATGTGCAGTTTACTCATTCTCCTAAGATTTTGTCAGTTCTTCTTTAACGGAAAGAGTCTCAATTTACCCTCTTAGTGAACAACAATACAATCTTTAGGTGTTTTATTTTTCTAAAGTCTGTCTGCATTTGAGACTGAGAATGATTATGTGCTGAAGGCTCCTCATTTTGTTCTTATACACTGATATTTTATTCCATCTAATTTCTAATGCAAACATGACAATGCCGAATTGTACACTACTCAGGGATGGGCAGTATTTATGGTACATGTATTTCAAATACATATTTTAAATACAAAATAGTATTTTGTAATTTGTATTTGATAGAGTTTATGAAAAGGGCTTAATATTTTGTAGCAAAATACTTTAATGTCTTGTAGTTTTGTATTTTTAAAATACTGTAAAATACTTTGTAAGAAGTCTATATGATGACATATGATTGGTGCTTTCTCAGTTATTTGCCTAGACTTGACATCAGACTAAAAAATTTATTAATATTGAAGCAGGTCAAAATCAGACAGAAAAATAAGACAAACAACATAAAGTTAACAACAAAATAAACAATAAAATAAATTGGCTGTTTTAAATGTCAGTAGCTGATCTGCAGGTGCTCTTTATAGTTAATTACAAACTTTGACAGTTAATCAGTATGAGACTAACAAAAAATGTTCCAGTCCCAATTTCTTTGAGATCTCGTGTTTTATATTGTGTATTGAAGAGTGCAATTGCAAAAAAAAAACAAAAAAAAAAACGAGATTTATGGAAATGACTGAAACTGGAGATTTGAGTAGTTTTCAGCAATTGTGATTTTACATTGAGTATTAAAGATTTCAGTTGCAAAAATGTTGAAAAATAAGACTTTTAAGAGACGGTCGCCATTTATACAATCGAAAGATTTATTACTACATTCCAACTCATTATCTGCATTAAATAGTTATTACACTGATTAAAGAGATCATCTTCAAGACAGGACTTTCTGTTTGAAATTTGCACAAAATCTATACAAATTTCTTTCTATACTAAAATCAAAGAGCAAAAACTAGTTTTATGAATAAGACTCATAAAATTGATTGAGATAAGACTGATACTCATGTACAGCAGAGGTGAATGAGGTGTAGAGAAGCTGACTTAAACTTGCTCAGAGAAAAGCTGTTATCAATCATTGTTTACTTCACTAAATCAGTTGAAGGGATTGATCCCATAGGCCTATTGACAGAAGGTTTGCGAAAATAAAAATGTCATGCTGCTTTGTAAAAGTATTTTGTAGTATTTTCAAAATACAGTATTTTATTTTGATAACTGTTGTGGCTGCTGTATTTTGTAGTTTATAGGGATGCACTTAAAATTGAGGTATTTGGTATTTTATTTTAAGATACATTTGAATGTATTTTTGCCCATGCCTGACTATACTGTCATTACATATTACTGGTCTTAGCATTGTGCAGTATACTATTTTCAATGATTGTTGAATTGCACTCAAATATACCCATGCCATTTGTCTGTTATTTTCTTTATGTGTGCATAACTTCCATCCATACCTCAAGCATTGATTACCATTTTAATCAATTTTCTGTTCTGATCTCAAGCTGAGTCAAATAACTGAGAAAGCATCAATCTGAGGCTGCATTTTTATAATGTCAAACTTCTTAAAGTATTTTACAGTCTTTTAAAAACACAAGATACTTAACTATTTTGATAGTAAATATTACCAGC
Source organism: Danio kyathit (assembly GCA_903798195.1). Taxonomy (NCBI): domain Eukaryota; kingdom Metazoa; phylum Chordata; class Actinopteri; order Cypriniformes; family Danionidae; genus Danio; species Danio kyathit. The sequence goes on from LR812524.1 coordinate 10,458,606, forward strand.
CGATGGTTGAACCTAAGATTCCGAGGAACAATGTAGTTTTCGTCCAGGCCGTGGTACACTGGACCAGCTCTATACCCTCACCAGGGTGCTCGAGGGTTCATGGGAGTATGCCCAACCAGTCCACATGTGTTTTGTGGACTTGGAGAAGGCATTCGACCGTGTCCCTCATGGCATTCTGTGTAGGGTGCTCTGGGAGTATGGGGTCAGAGGCGCTCTGTTAAGGGCAGTCTCGTCCCTGTATGAACAGAGTAGGAGTTTGGTTCGCATTGCCGGCAATAAGTCAAACTTGTTTCCAGTGCATGTTGGACTCTGGCAGGGCAGTCCTTTGTCACCAATTCTGTTCATAATTTTTATGGACGGAATTGCAAAGTGCAGCCTTAGGCTGGAGGAGGTCCGGTTCAGGGACAGGATCTCATTTCTGTTATTCGCAGACGATGTTCTGTTGGCTTCATCGAACATGGACCTTCAGTATGCTTTAGGGCGGTTTGCTGCAGAGTGTGACACAGCTGGGATAAGAATAAGCACCTCCAAGTCCGAGGCCATGGTGCTCCACCGGAAAAAGGTGATTTGCCATCTCGAAATTGGAGGAAAGTCCTTACCCCAGGTGGAGGAGCTCAAGTATCTTGGGGTTTTGTTCACGAGTGAGGGAAGGATGGAATGTGAGATTGACAGGCGGATTGGTGCAGCAGCAGCAGTAATGCGGTTGATGTACCGGTCTGTTGTGGTAAAGACGGAGCTGAGCCCGAAAGGCAAAGCTCTTGATTTACCGCTCAAATTGCGTTCCTACTCTCACCTATGGTCATGAGCTTTGGGTCATGACCGAAAGGACAAGATCTCGGATACAAGCGGCCGAAATGAGTTTCCTTCTGTGACTCTGGAGGAGCTCGGAGTAGAGCCGCTGCTCCTCCACATAGAGAAAAGTCTGCTGAGGTGGCTCGGGCATCTGTTTCGGATGCCTCCTGGACGCCTACCTAGGGAGGTGTTCCAGACATGTCCCACCGGGAGGAGGCCTCAGGGAAGCCCCAGGGCACGCTGGAGGGACTATATCTCTCGGCTGGCCTGGGAACGCCTCGGAATCCCCCGGAGGAGCTGGAGGAAGTGTCTGGGGAGAGGGAAGTCTGGGGTTCTCTCCTAAGACTGCTGCCCCCGCAACCCGACCCCGGAAAAGCAGATGAAAATGAATGTGAAAACATTTTCATAAACCCTATCAAATACAAATTACAAAATGCTATTTTGTATTTAAAATACATATTTTAAATACTTGTATGATAAATATTGCCCATCTCTGGTGGTTCCCAAAAAGTTTAATATCTAGTGCACATTATGAGCTTCACAGGGGCTTCAGTCACATGATCTTGAATGGAAGTCTTCAATAATAAAAGTTTTCAGTGGAGTTGTCATGTCGATTTAAATGTCATGTTAACAACCCATGCCATGTAACACCTCTGTAACACATTTCCATTCAAATGGACTTGAATATAATTATCACTTATGCTACATGTGTAATTAGCACTTATCAAGTCATTATCAGGTTTCACCATGGCATCTCTCACACCTATTTTCTGCATTTCTCCTACTGCAGCCGAGCCCGTGACGGCAGATATCCCAGAGGACGGGGAACGCACTCCCGGATCAGAACCATCCACCCCTAAAGGGGACCAGGACCTGCTCACCTGTGGTCAGTGCCGCTCCAGGTTTCCTTTGGCTGACATCCTGGTGTTCATTGAGCACAAACGCAGGCAGTGTCAAGGACGCCTATGCATGGACAAAAGTTCAGACCTGCCACCGTCGCCTCCACCCGCAGGCCTGCGGCGAGCCTGCGTCCCAGTGGAGGTGGCGGTTCAAGTTTCGCCCCACGGAGAGGAGCGTTTAGCCTCCACGCCACATGGATTACGGCCCAAGCAGGAGAATTTATCAGGTAGAGTAACAGATGCTTGCGTATGAGAGACCACACTTCTAATTGGAAGGCCATGATGAATACCATGTTTCTGCTCACGTTTTTTTTTACAGCCTTCCACTTTCAGTGATGAAAATAGTGTCCTCGCTGTCACTATGAATGGGCATTTTCTCAGTTCTCTCATGTGGCTTTTCGCAGATGTTGCTGCGTTTAGTGTGGTTTTCACAAGGTCGTATCTCACGCCAGTAAATGTATAGCTGCAGAGTGGAAAAAAAGACGAGAAAATCATTTTCAGCTGTCTGAGAAAAGACCTGCCGCAGATTGTTACAGATTGTAGTCATTTTCATAATTATGAAAGAGTGATTCTTTTTGCATTAACCGGAGCGAGGAAAAACATGCAGCATGCATTATGATATTATGTTGCAGTTATGCATTTACAGTTTCCCTGCTAGGATGCTAATTCATTTTGTAGGGTTTCCGTTTTAGTTTTCAGTGTGATGCTGTTTCAACTTGTCCCAGACAAATCTTTTAGTTTGAATTGTGATTATATTATAATATATTTGTATACTATAAAAAATCTATTGTCTTAACACAATTCCTTCATGTCGTCCCAATACAAATCGATTAAGTTAACTTAATTGTTTTTGCTAATTTAAGTGGATTGAACATAAAACAATTAAGTTGTCCAAAAAAAAAACCCTTAAGAAATGCGTTGTTTCAGCTCATTTTAAATAAGTAGTTTGAACAAACAGCAAACATCATTTTTTGAAAGTAGGTTAAACATGGACAAGTTCAAGAGTTGGGTTAAATTTTTTTTAATTCAATTTAGTAATAATAATGTGTTTGTTTGACCCAACGCTGGGTTAAAACAACCCAGCATTTTCTAAAGTGTAGATCACATTGGAATGCAGTTTACTGGCGCCAATTTACAATTTAAGTTTTCATTTGTTAGCATTAGTTAACTTCGTAAGTTATACAAATAACAACTAAACCATTCCAATTTATTAATCTTAGTGTAAAAAATTTAACTGCACACTGAAATCACATTAGCATAGAAACAGTTTTCAATAACAATAACTAGTAATACGTTGAATGTAAAATGTGAATTTTTGAAGGCGATGTAGTTACACATTACATATACTTACTATAGTAATAACATTATGCATAATTACATGCAACCAAATTAAGTGCATATTTGTGTAATTACACTGTAATAACATCACCTTAAATAGTGTGTAAGAAGAATACACTATATAAAGCATTTTTAATGCATGCCTATATTAGGGGAGAGCGCGGACAAAAGTAACGTGGGATGAAAGTAACAAACCAAATTTCTTGAAGCCCTGACAACATTTGCTTTCCAGGCTACAACTGCACATTCTGCATGCAACCCTTGATGGAGCTGCCAAATATCAGCTGATTTTGTGTCCTGCGGTTAGCTCTACATTTCACTTTGTAAGTGCAGAAAGTAAATTGTTGTAGCTGTTCTTTTTTCCTTATCACAAGTCGTGTTTCTCTTTTCACAAATGATCAATCTACAGGTTATTTAGTGCAATAACACATCCTTGCAATCTCTGAGTGTTTCAGTTTAAAAGTAAATCAGGTATAAACAGCAAGAGTTCCTGTGGGGACGAAAGTAGCACTGTCATTCATGTGCCACTGCCAATAGCCGTACCTTATTTTTCACTTCCACATTAGAGTTTTCAGTGTTTTGATTAATGTTTTAGTTTTGTAAACTTATTTTGCCAATAATAATAAAAAAAAATATTCATAAATTGTAGAAGATGTTAACATTTTGCATTGTTGGATTGCTTTTGAATCATTTGATGGAACTGAAATTTCATAGATATATTGAAGGCCAGATCAAGGTTATAATAATTTTGGATTTTTCATTAGTTTTAGTTTTTGTTTCCTTTTGACTTTTAGCTTTCAAATTCAGTTACTTTTAATTAGTTTTTAGAGGTAAATTTACTAGTTTATTAGTTTCTATATTTTGAAATAGTTTAGTTTTAGATTAGTTTTTATTAGTTTCAGTATTAGTTTTAGTGTTTTTGTTTGTTTGCTTTTTATAAATAATTATATGTGTTAGGTGCAAGATTCAAAATCTTCAGAATAAATTTTGTACAAATTTTTGTTTTAATAAAAACTCAACCAGAGATACATTTTTGAAACATGTATTCAAAGGGCACATGACCACTATCATCTATCACTACCATCTACCCATCCTCAAATTCAAAAACAACAGCCCGCAAAACAGCAGCCCTAAGTACAAAATGTGTGCAAGGCTGCTTCTGAGGTTAGATACACAGTAGTGATGGGAATCCTCCCATGTTAGAACTCAACATACTGTATCAAAAATATGTAGTCAAGCAATCATAATTTCAATCAGTCAAAACATCATCGTGATCTGAAAAGTTTCTTACAGTTAAGTTTTGCAACCCAACTTAAGCATGCTTCACTTATTTAAATTCCATTATGATTTTCTGTTTACTTCTAAAAGGCATGCTACAGATTAAATACATTCACAAAGACGAAAACGAAGAACGTTATTGTTATAATTTTAGTTAGTTTCAGTGAGTTTAGTATGTACTCAATATCGTTTAGTTCTAGTTTTTTTTAAAAAACTCTCGTTTTTATTTTTATTTCAGTTAACGAAAATGTTTTTTCAATTTTGGTTTTTGTTTTTTCATTCGTTTTCGTTAACTATAATAACTTTGAGCCAGATATTTTTAAAATAAACAAGATTAAGCTATTAAATCTAGCAAATATTGTTGTGTTACTTTCGTCCCTTTTGACGTGGTCAAAACTAACAATGTGCAGTTTATGTTAAGTTGTTCTACATTTCTTCAAAATACCACCTGATTTTGATAGACCACACTTATGAGGAATTAACCGCAGTAAAAATACATTTCTGTCTAAAACATTGCCTTTTAAAAATAGGGTACGTTCGTCCCCGCTCTCCCCTACTATTTCTCATCATATACAAAATTTCCCCGTCCTGGTCCAGACAGGTCACATGCTTTCACCGTTACATGTGAAGCACATGCGTGATCTGTCGCGTCCTGCAAGCAGATGTCCATCACAACAGATGGAATTCTGTATCGGCTGTAAATAGTGAATCCGTTAAAGGTTCACGCTTGGAGAAATTTGCATGATAAACAATTTAAGATATGCATGTGGACACAGCAGCTTTTAATACCTACCCCCCTGCCCTCCCTCCTTAAAAAAACCCATCACACTCCCATTTTATTCATGTCTGAATGCCCCCGAGCGGCCAGACGATGAGCTCAGGCAATAACCCCCTTCTGCAGACCTCCATCCCCTGCCCCCTTATCTGCTGGTTATTTTCTTAAATACATCCATGTGAAGCCATGATATTCCTATGCCTCATGAAGCTTTGCGTGGATTATACAAGCAACCCCTATTAAAGGGATAGTACACCCAAAAACTTAAATGACTCATTTATTCTCGTTTGTGTGGTTTTACACCTAATTTCTTTCATCTGTTGAAAACAAAAGAAAATATTTTGAAGAATGCTGATGGCTGGGATCAACTTTCACACTGTGAACAAATGATATGACAAAAAGTCATGACTACAAAAGTTTTATGTTGCTTATAATCAGGTTTCAACTACATTTTTTAAAGTTATGCAATGTTTAACTTAAAATTTTCAGACAATATAAGTTGAGATGGCTACAAAAGTTAATGTGATTCAACTAAAAAATGAAGGCAACACGAATTTCTTAAAGTGCATTGTAGGAATTAAAATGACTATGGAATCAGTGCTTGAAAGCAACCAACATTATTCAAAATACCTTCTTTTGTGTTCAACAGAAGAAAGAAACTCAAATAGATTTTAAACAAGCAAAGGATGAGTAAATGACTGTTGGGTGAACTATCCCTTTTAACTGTAAACAATCAGTGAAAAAACTGGACACAAAGTAACAAATTACTTCCGGCAGATCATGAATAAATCCAAAAAATCAAGTGTTAGTTGTTATACTAGTGTCACATTAAAATACTAAGCGTAACATTATTTTCTACACTGTAAAAAACAACATAGGCTTATTCTGAAAACGTACCCCTAAAAATAAAAATGTATGAACCAAAGTCATGGATGTTTGTTAAGGACCTTCATGCATGTATGTTTTCAGTGATATAGCGTGAATGGATATATTTCAGAAATGCTAGTTGCTAGTAGATGGACGTGGATCATTTTTGTTCTTAAAAGCAGTTTTAAAAACTAAAACGCATTAGTGTAAAGGTTAAAACACTACCACTGTGTCCGAATTTGCATACATGTACTTCCATATACTATATAGTTAGCTAAAAACAGTATCCGAGATGTGTAGAATGTCCGAATTGAAACATAGGCTCATTCTGAAAACATAGCCCAATATACATTTCTGGAGATCGCAATGTATGTAGCCGGAAGTACGAATGGCTGCATTTTGTTATTAAAACAAACAATATTGGGCGGTATGACACCCTTACTTTTTCGTGCTTACCAACTGACCGCTTATCTCCGTATGGACGGCTTTCCCATGATAGAAGTTGACCATGACGATGCGGTTCGAGTCCGGCAAAGAATGGTTTCAGAAAGCGGGTGAGACAAAAACAGAAGCCAAAAAAAAACAAAAAAAAAAAAACAAGTAAATAACAGGATGAGAATGTGGTAAAATCTGAAAACGTGGTAAAAATCAGGCGAGGGCTTTTCTTTTCGGTTGGGTTTAAGGAAGTGGGTGGGAGGGTCAATTAGTGCTTCAGAAAACATTATTGGTTGGGTTTAGGAAAGTACGAGGGTGGATCAGTCGATTGGTCAGTCAGTCAGTCGACAGGCGCGAATAGCACTCGCGAGCGAAATTTAAGATCTCAAAAAGCATACACAGCGGCCTTTGGTGAATTTGCGAAAACAAAAACTTTAGGTCTTGGAACATATTTGCCGCTCTCCAGAAATGTATATAGCTATTATGTATATAAATGTATATCGTTTTTTGAATGAGCCTGCATTGGTAAAAAATGCTGGGTTCAACAAACTTCCTTCATGTTGTCCCAACACAAATAGATTGTTAGAATTTAATTGTTTTAACAAACTGAAGTGGATTGAACAAAAAACAATTAAGATGTCCCAAACAAAATCTCAAGTATTGTTATTTTTTTAGGATTAATTAGCGAAGGGTGAGTAAATGATTGAAGAGTTTAAATTTTCGGGTGAACTATCCCTTTTAACTGAAAACAATCAGTGAAAAAAAAACTGGACACAAAGTAACAAATTACTTCCAGCAGACCACGAATAACCCCAAAAGTCAAAACAAGTGTTAGTTGCTATACTAGTGTCACATTAAAATACCAAGCGTAACATTATTTTCATGATCTACACTGTAAAAAACAACATAGGCTTATTCTGAAAACGTACCCCTAAAAATAAAAATGTATTAACCAAAGTCATGGATGTTTGTTAAGGACCTTCATACATGTATGTTTTCAGTGATATAGCGTGAATGGATATATTTCAGAAATGCTAGTTGCTAGTAGATGGACATGGATCATTTTTGTTCTTAAAAGCAGTTTTAGAAACAAAAACACATTAGTGTAAAGTTAAAAACACTACCACTGTGTCCGAATTTGCATACTTCTATACTATATAGTACGCTAAAAAAAGTATCCGTGATTTGTAGAATGTCCGAATTGCAACATAGGCTCATTCTGAAAACATAGCCCTATATACATTTCTGGAGATCGCAATTTATGTACGAATGGCTGCATTTTGTCATTAAAACAAATATGACGTCGGCTCATTCTAAAATGTATGACGATGTATAACGTCGTATGACGGGTATGACGTAGATCCTTTGCGCGCTTACCAGCAGACCACTTATCTCCGTATGGACGGCTTTCCCGCTGTTTGTCCAGTAGCTCGCCATGTACGTTGGCGGACTTGAGAAGCAGATAGAAGTTGACCATGACGATGCGGTTCGAGTCCAGCAAAGAATGGTTCCAGAAAGTGGGTAAGACAAAAACAGAATCCAAAAACAAGTAAATAACAGGATGAGAATGTGGTAAAATCTGAAAACGTGGTAAAAATCAGGCGAGGGCTTTTCTTTTCTTTTCGGTTGGGTTTAAGGAAGTGGGTGGGCGGGTCAATTAGTGCTTTAGAAAACATTATTGGTTGGGTTTAGGGAAGTAGGAGGGTGGATCAGTCGATTGGTCAGTCAGTCAGTCAGTCAACAGCGGCCTCTAGTGGATTTACACGGGAAGAACAGGTGCGAATGGCAGTCGCGAGAGAAATTCGAGATCTCAAAAAGCATACACAGCGGCCTCTGGTGAATTTGCGAAAACAAAAGCTGTAGCTCTTGGAACATACTTGGCGCTCTCCAGAAATGTATATAGCTATTATGTATATAAATGTATATAGTTTTTAGAATGCTTGGTTCCACAAACTTCCTTCATGTTGTCCCAACACAAATAGATTGTTAGAATTTAATTGTTTTTACAAATTGAAGTGAATTGAACAAAAAACAATTAAGATGAGTGTGAATGAGTGTGTATGGATGTTTCCCAGAGATGGGTTGCGTAAAAATGTGCTGGATAAGTTGGCGGTTCATTCCGCTGTGGCGACCCCGGATTAATAAAGGGACTTAGCCGAAAAAGAAAATGAATGAATGAATGAGTTCACCCAAAAATGAAAACTCTTCAGTCATTTACTCACCCTTCGCTTGTTCAAAATCTTTTTAAGTTTCTTTCTTCTGTTGAACACAAAAGAAGGTATTTTGAAAAATGCTGGTTGCTTTTAAGCATTGATTCCATAGTCATTTTTATTCTTACAATACAATTTAAGAAATTCTTGTGGTCTTCATTTTTAGTTGAATCAAATTAACTTTTGTAATCATCTCAACTTATATCAATTAAACTGACTAAAATATTCAGTTAAACTTTGCATAACTTAAAATATGTAGTTGAAACCTGATTATAAGTAACATTTGTAGTCAAGACTTTTTGTCATATCACTTTTTCACAGTCTGAAAGTTGATCTCAGCAATCAACATTCTTCAAAATATTTTCTTTTGTCTTCAACAGAAGAAAGAAATTAGGTTTAAAACCACATTCATGTTGTCCCAACAAAATAGATTGTTAAAACTTTTTGTTTTTACAAATTTAAGTAGATTGAAAATAAAACAATGACTGTAAGTTGTCCCAGACAAAAGCTCAGGTATTGTGTTGTTTTAGCTCATGTTAACTAAGTAGTTTGAAAAAGCAGCAAAAATCTTTATTTTTTTAAGTGTATAAAAATAAAGCACAACACAAACGTACTTCTAACTCAGTTTTACTATGCATTTGAATGATTTATAACACCTTGAAGTGTTTCAGTTCCTTTGAATAGAAGTTCCCCAAACCAGAAGTCCAAAATAAATTGAAAAGCAGTAGTCACATATTGTTGTTTAAAGGGGTAGTTCACTCAAAAATGAAATTTACTCACCATTTACTCACCTTCATTGGTTCCAAAAATGTATTATGTTAAAAACTAAAGAAGACGTTTTAAAGAAAGCTGAAAACACAAACAAAATATTATGGAAGTCAGTGGTTACAGGTGTCCTCCTTTCTTTAAAATATCTTCTTTTGTGTTCAGTAGAAGAAAGAAACTCCCAAACTGGTTTGGAAGAAGTAAAAGGGACAGAACTTTCAGTTTTAGGTGAACTATGCCTTTAATAAGCGATGTGCCATCTCCTGGTCTGCATAGGTGGCTAGTTGTTACGTAGATAAAAGGAGAAGAGCTTTGATGATGAGTTAGCTATTACATTCTATTGTGCAAATCATATTTGCATCGCAGGTTAACAGAGCGTGACTGCTAAACTCAGATGAAATGGACTCTTTCTGTTATGTTCTCCGGTGTCTGCTGGTGTTCTTGGCATTGGTGTGTTGATGTCTTTGGCACTGATCCACTGTTCTGTTAACCAGAGAGAGTTATGGATCATTAGCTGGAAGAGAGCAAGTGGAACGGGGGGAAGGAAGTGTGGGGATCCCCAATAGTGCACCATCACTGAAGAGCTTTACAGGCTTTTTAAAAAGAAAAAAAAAATCAGAAATGACAAAACATTTTCAATAGATTAATGTTTGTCTTAGAAAGCAAAGATTTAAATAAAGAGAATAGCATGTTGTATTGAAGGCATCTACTTTTCTCCTGACAAAAAAAAAAAAAACAGACGTGTTTTCTTTTCTCTAGTTTTTTATTGTGCATCAAGGACTTGATAAATGTGTTCTAACATATTTTTAGACACAATTTATGCACATCTTGTCCTTTCTATCCTGTTTTTTTTTTTTTTAAATGTGCCAAAGCATGCATTAAAATGTGTACAGTAGATAGAAGCACAAGTAATGTTTCAAATCTTGTTCACATTTGTCCTCACTTTATGAACTGGTCAGTTTCGTTTTCATTTTCGGGTTGAGGGCGGCATGATAGTCTTTTGCCTAGAGCGGCAGTTCGGCTTGCTCCGGCCCTGGATATACCACATTGTAACAAGCAACAGATTGTTTCTGATATTGTATTATTGAACTTATTCTTTTAGCTTTAAAAAGGCAACCTAATCATGAATTTTTTTTTTTTTAAATGTGCCAAAGCATGCATTAAAATGTGTACAGTAGATAGAAACACAAGTAATGTTTCAAATCTTGTTCACATTTGTCAGAGATTTCAATAGCAACTCAAAATTTCCAAACTCATAAGTCTTAGTTTAGTCTTAATTTATAAATAATTTCTTAAAGCAGTTGTGTCAAATCCAAACTTGGTAAGGGCCGCACTGAATATTGTGAATAAAGTGAGGGGCCGTACATACACATTTTTTTTCACATATTCATAAAAACTGATGATAAAACAAAAAGCCAACAACTGATATACCCAGGGCCGGCGCGTTCATAGAGGCGACCTAGGCGGCCGCCTAGGGCGGCATAATAGTGAGGGCGGCAAACGCGCCACGCCGCCCAACCCAACGTGCTGACTTTTACTGTACATTCACACCGAAAGCGGCGTCAAAGTAGCCGGAAGTCATTCATTTTCAATGGGAGCCGGCGGCGAGAAGCAGCGCGGCGCATCTTCACCGTTGTGGGTGTCAAGGAGAGTTGAAATCAAGTCAACTTTATGGTAATGAGCTATGACGCGGTTCTTCGGTAAGCAATCAGAATGTAGAAGTCCACCGCTTGAGAGGAGTCAGAGAACAGTCACTGTGAACTTTGGTTCCGACCACAGTTGTTCCCAAGGGTTTTAATATTACGGTCGCCGGATTTCCAATTGTTTGCAATGTTTTTCTTACAGTAACATACATTAAAAAAGTACTGGCGAGTTACTGATGTGCATACATGTTACATATTTTTTTCTTTAAAAAAGCGGGGATTTCATGCGACAATACAAAACAGTACTGCTGCTTCAGAATATTTCAGACATATGGACACATTGGATAATTAAGTGGAGCAAAGTCACAACACATGCAACTAGATCTTCCGTAAGTAAATGAATTTGATAAGAAGTGTGCAACATCTTCATGCTAGAAAACATGTTTTATGCGGGAGTGTAACTGATTTGCTGATATGCTGCAATGGCTCCTTTAAATACAAGATCAATGTAACGAATTTTGATGCTCTCTACGCCGGAGCTGAAGGCAGACAGCGTCGTCGCCAGGGCGGCCAGAGCGACCTTTGACGCTCTCCCTACTTTCAGTGTGAACGTACAGTTATCCGCAACATCAACACAACCACACCACCACCACCCCTCCTCACTTTATGAACTGGTCAGTTTCGTTTTCACTTTCGGGTTGAGGGCGGCATGATAGTCTTTTGCCTAGAGCGGCAGTTCAGCTTGCTCCGGCCCTGGATATACCACATTGTAACAAGCAACAGATTGTTTCTGATATTGTATTATTAAACTTATTCTTTTAGCTTTAAAAAGGCAACCTAATCATGAAATGATCCATGCTAACTGTCGATGCCTACAACTGAACTTGTGGATTTCAGAGGATCAAAATTAAAGCAATATATTTATTAGTAGGCTATTATAGACAAATGGTAGCCTATATAAAAAAAAATAAATGGTAAGAAATTGTATTATTTTGCTTATTTTGCTCCAAATGACACTTGCACTGGGCTTACATGCCAAACCTAAGAAAATTAGGGATTTTTTAACTCTTACCAGACACCCTGCATCTTTTCATAGAAACAATCTCATCTATTCTAGGTGTAATGTCCCTTGCCATGGCTACTTTCATCACAGACATAATATGTTGGTCTGTGAGGCGGGATTTGTGGGATGTTTTGGTCAGTTTCATTATAGAGAACATTTATTCACATGAGTATGTGCTCCCAAACATAGACATAACGCGTGCTTGTGCTAACTTTAGTCTCAGAATTAATTTACCTTGTTTACATTTAGCGTAACGTTGTGCTAACGTCTAAATTAGCGAGTAGGGTGAAGCGCAACAGCTCCACCTGCGTCTCAATACTGTAATTGACACAGACCTAAGTTTTAAAGCGAGCACGGGCCACTTGAACTTCATTACCAAAACTTGTTGTCGGGCCTGATTAAATGTTTTGACGGGCCGCATTTGGCCCGCGGGCCTTGTGATTGACACATGTGTCTTAAAGGGATAGTTCACCCCAAAATTTAAATTTGCTCACTATTTACTCGTGCTCAAGTGGTTGCAAACCTTTATGACTTTCTTGCTTCTGTTGAACACTAACGGATATATTTTGAAGAAAGCAGGTAACCGTTGACTTTCTTAGAGTAAAACTAATGGAAGTCAATGGTTACAGGTTTTCAGTTTTCTTCAAAATATCCTTGTAGAAGATAGAAAGAAGAAATAAGACTGAAAGGAAGCAAAAATAAAGCTACAGTGGTTTCCCTGGTTGCAAAAAAAAAAAAAAAAAAAACTGAAACAAAGATTTGAAATGGTGTGCATGCATCAATCATTAGTTTTTATTGTGCATCAAAGACTTGATAAATGTGTTCTAACATATTTTTAGACACATTTTATGCACATCTCGTCCTTTCTATCCTGTTTTTTTTAATGTGATATGAGAGTGAAAAACAAATGGAAGTCAATAGTTATACGTTTTCAGCTTTCTTCAAAATATCTTCTTTTGTGTTCAACAGAAGAAAGAAATTCAAACCAGTTCTGTTTTGGAACGAGTAGTGAATAAAAAGTGACAGAATATTCAATTTTGCATGAACCAACACTTTAAGAAATGTCATCCAAGACAAAGTTTAGTTATTATTTTGGGGTGATTTGATGCTACACAAAAGACAGATGATTCAGAAGGGGAAAAAGTGGTTTGTTTTCGATTCTGAGCAAGAGCTTGTGTGTGGTTTGCTGAGACTGTCTTGACACAACATGACAGAGCATTTGACTTGGCAGATGCTGCCAAGGGGTTCCCTTTCAGCCGGCATATGGCAGGACATTGGCACAGAACAGACGAGAGCGTGTATTGTGGTGAAGTTTATATATTTGTAGCTGACATGGCATTTTGAGCACTAACAGCAGCGTCCTGCAGTGCGACATGCATACTCTTTGTGTTATTATTACTATTGCATGATAGTTTATGAAATCATATAGCTGACTGAAGGATAATTGGAGGACATGTAATAATATTTCGGTCACACTTTTTTATTTTAAAGTACAATTATTGCTATTAATAAACCATTAACTATGACTTTTGCCTCAAGAATCTCCTAGGTTGCTGCTTATTAATATCAAGGTAGTATTTAGGTTTAGGTTAGGACATTGTTAGGACATTGACACAGAGCAGATGGCAGCATGTATTGTGGTGAAGTTTATATATTTGTAGCTGACATGGCATTTTGAGCACTAACAGCAGTGTCCTGCAGTGCAACATGCATACTGTTTGTGTTGTTATTACTATTTTGCATGATAGTTTATGACCTCATATAGCTGACTGAAGGATAATTGGTGGACATGTAATAATATTTCAGTCACACTTTTTTATTTTAAAGTACAATTATTGCTATTAATAAACCATTAACTATGACTTTTGCCTCAAGAATCTCCTAGGTTGCTGCTTATTAATATCAAGGATATTATTTAGGTTTAGGTTAGGACATTGTTAGGACATTGACACAGAGCAGATGGCAGCATGTATTGTGGTGAAGTTTATATATTTGTAGCTGAGATGGCATTTTGAGCACTAACAGCAGCGTCCTGCAGTGCGACATGCATACTATTTGTGTTATTATTACTATTGCATGATAGTTTATGACCTCATATAGCTGACTGAAGGATAATTGGAGGACATGTAATAATATTTCAGTCACACTTTTTTATTTTAAAGTACAATTATTGCTATTAATAAACCATTAACTATGACTTTTGCCTCAAGAATCTCCTACTTTGCTGCTTATTAATATCAAGGTAGTATTTAGGTTTAGGTTAGGACATTGTTAGGACATTGACACAGAGCAGACAAGATCGTGTATTGTGGTGAAGTTTATTTGTACCTGACATGGCATTTTGAGCACTAACAGCAGCGTCCTGCAGTGCGACATGCATACTATTTGTGTTATTATTACTATTTTGCATGAGGGTTTATGACCTCATAAACCTAACCGAAGGATAATTGGAGGACATGTAATAAGAGTTCTGTCTCACTTTATTTTTAAATAAAATTCTTGCTATTATCAAACCGTTAACTATGACTTTTGCCTTAATAAACTCCTAATATGCTGCTTTTGATATGATTTCTTGACTCACCTGTGTGTATAAGTGTGTGTGTGTGTTTGTGGCTAGTGTCTTGCCTTGGGAATACAAAATTGCTTGCAGCTCCGTGTTGATACATTGCAGGCGATATGTGATATGCAGTAAATGATTTGTACTGTACTAACTTGGATTTGGCTTTAGCTTTTGGCAAAAAAAGTGTCAAGCATGGGTATTAAGCCATACGATATTTGTGCTGTCAAGAAAACGGTTATGGGAAATGGCTAAATGTGCTCTTCTAATCGTCTATTTGGCATTTATATCCCCTAAAGGAAAAGACTTCCCTCACACCGCAGTGTTGATGCAAAGCTAATTTGGAGATTAAATGTTCTCGTGTTAATTGTGGGTATTTCCAGGGCAAGGTGTTATAATATGATTGACTCAATGTATATGTGTGTGTGCGCGTGTGTGTGTGTGTGGTCTGCAGCTGGTGTGTCTTATCTATGTTCTATAGAATGAGATAAAGACCCATGAGGCCCCTCACTGTCTGTGTCTAGGGTCATGGTTTCCTGAATGCATGTGTGTGTGTGTGTGTTTTCATCTCCATTTTATTTTTAATTCTTTATTCACACTTTTGCATGCAAACTGGATTCCTTTTGGGTCATTTGGTTGCACTGGAGTCGGACAACATCTGTTGTTTTTGCCGCACAGTGAAATGAAATGAATTTATAATGCGAGAAGTCAGTGCGAATACGCATCTGTAAAGATACTTACAGCGCAGCTCTTCAGAGCATGTGGCTATCGACAATGCATAGGAGGGTGAATAATCATTTGATAATATGCAAAGACTCTGTACAGCACAATGCATGTAGTTGGGTAAAGTGGCAGATTAATTCGTTCGATTCTTTGAGCTCGAGTATTTAATTTTGCTCTTTTGCTGCAATAGAAGCACTGAAGTGGAATGTAACAAAATGTTTAGTCTTTTATCTTGGGAAACATGCTCTCTCTCTCTCTCTCTCTCTGAATCTCACTGATAATATTCTGTGGCTCATTTGAATTTGAAGCACTTCTTTAATCTTCAAAGCCTTGATTGCTTTATGAATATGCATGGTACACGCAGACTTTAGTTCATTACCTTGTTGTAAATTCTAATGACCATTAGTCCCTCTAGGTAATTGCCAATTATTTTGCATATTTGATTAGCCCATTATGAGTTCATTCGGTTGATATGCGGCAGGCGAAGATGGACTGAGTCGCTGGAGAAATAAACAGAGCAGAACAGAGCGGTGCATCGCCGTTAAAAAGATTTTGAGAATTATTTATTCCAAGTTTCACCGCAAACAATGAACACTGCATTAACTGTAAACAAACGTCTACTCGATTCCAGCGTAGCAGCCGTGAGCCAAAGTCATAAATGATTGATCGCTGCAAACAGAATGTAGTTGGATTAGTGCTACATGATGCCTCATGATGGATTATTTAGTGTTTTTAAAACATTAGCGACCTAAAGGAGATTGAATTTGATGTGTGACATGATGAATCTTTTATGTGTACATTTGGTCATGATTTTGACTTCCAAGTTTACCCGTAATAATCATTTTGAGTTGAACTGCACAACTGCAATCTTTGAATTGAGAAGTAAGCACCCTATACTGTATGTTTGCAAGTATGTAGATGTAAACAGTACTAGTTCGGTCTCATCCCTTTTGCTTTTGAGTCAACTTCATATCTGACTACCAAAAAAATTTGAATCTTGTTTATGGATACGTGGAAAATAACAAATCTGCTTTAATCAAGATATTTGCCCACTTGAGTAGCTCCCCTAGAGTTAAGCAGTTGAGTTTTATCATTTTTTTAAATCCATTCAGACAATCTCTGGGTCTGCCTAGAGCACTTTTAGCTTAGCTTAGCATAGATCATTGAATCGGATTAGACCATTAGCATCTAGCTCAAAAGTAATCAAATGGTTTTGATAGTTTTCCTATTAGGATAGTTCCTTTGACTCTTCTGTAGTTACATCATGTACTACTATATATTCACTTATTACAATGTAATAATCAAGGAACTTTGCTGCTGTACCATGGCTGCAGCAAGGACAATTAAATTACAATTAAATGATATATTATTAGAATATATAGAATGATTTATATTATTATTATTATTATTATTATTATTATATTATAACAATAGTTTTATAATAATAATAATATAAAACTACAATGTAACTACAGAAGAGTCAAGATTTAATTAGAAAATCTATCAGACCTCTCTTTTTTTGGTCATTTTTGAGTGGGATGCTAATGGTCTAATCCGATTCAATGATCTATGCTAAACTAAGCTAATCTAAGTGCTTCTGCCAGACCAGCTACGTGGCTGAATGGTTACAAGAATGGTAAAACACAACTGTTTAACTCGGGGAGGTGTAAAATGAGCCTATTTCCAAAAAAGTGGAGTGTTTCTTTAAGTTAGTTACTTCATTAAGTTCATTCCTTCACTGTTAATCTGGTTTTGATAGTTTTCCCATTTAAAGTTTGACTTTTGTGTAGTTACATCGTGTACTTATATCTATTCTCTTATTCGGATGTAACAATTAAAGAACTTTGCTGCTGTACCATGGCTGGAGCAGGGACAATTACATTACAATTAAATTATATATTATTAGAATATATAGAATGATTTATATTGATATTATTATTATTATTATTATTATTATTATTATTATTATAAAACTACAATGTAACTACAGAAGAGTAAAGATTTAATTAGAAAATCCATTGAACATCTTTTTTTTTGGTAATTTTTAAGTGAGATGCTAATGGTCTAATCCGATTCAATGATCTATGCTAAGCTAAGCTAAAAGTGTTCCTGCCAGACCAGCTAATTGTCTGAATGGATACACAAATGGTAAAACACAACTGTTTAACTCTAGGGGAGTTGTAAAATTAGCCTATTTTCAAAAAAAGGGGAGTGTTCCTTTAAGTTAGTTACTTCATTAAGTTCATTCATTCACTGTTAATCTGGTTTTGATAGTTTTCCTTTTTAAAGATTGACTCTTCTGTACTTACATTTTGTACTTATACCTATTCTCTTATTCTGATGTAATAATCAAAGAACTTTGCTGCTGTACCATGGCTGCAGCAGGGACAATTACATTACAATTAAATGATATATTATTAGAATATATAGAAAAAATTATATGATGATGATGATGATGATGATGATGATTATTATTATTATTATTATTATTATTATTATTATTATTATTATTATTATTATTATTATTATTATTATTATTATTATTATAAAACTACAATGTAGGGCAACCCAGTGGCGCAGTAGGTAGTGCTGTTGCCTCACAGCAAGAACGTCGCTGGGTCGCAGGTTCGAACCTCGGCTGGGCTGGGTCAGTTGGCGTTTCTGTGTGGAGTTTGCATGTTCTCCCTGGGTTCGCGTGGGTTTCCTCCGGGTGCTCCGGTTTCCCCCACAGTCTAAAGACATGCAGTACAGGTGAATTGGGTAAGCTAAATTGTCCATAGTGTATGAGTGTGAATGTGTGTGTGGAAGTTCCCAGAGATGGGTTGCGGCTGGAAGGGCATCCGCTGCGTAAAAATCGTGCTGGATAAGTTGGCGGTTCATTCCGCTGTGGCGACCCCGCAAGGGACAAAGCCGACAAGAAAATGAATGAATGAATGAACTACAATGTAACTACAGAAGAGTCAAGATTTAATTAGAAAATCCATCGAACATCTTTTTTTTTTGGTCATTTTTAAGTGAGATGCTAATGGTCTAATCCGATTCAATGATCTATGCTAAGCTAAGCTAAAAGTATTCCTACCAGACCAGCTAATTGTCTGAATGGATACAAAAAAGGTAAAACACAACTGTTTAACTCTAGGGGAGCTGTAAAATGAGCCTATTTTCAAAAAAAAGTGGAGTGTTTCTTTAAGTTAGTTACCAAGTTCATTCCTTCGCTGTTAATCTGGTTTTGATAGTTTTCCTATTTAAAGATTGACTCCTCTGTAGTTACATCGTGTACTAATACCTATTCTCTGATTCTGATGTAATAATAAAGGAACTTTTCTGCTGTACCATGGCTGCAGCAGGGACAATTACATTACAATTAAATGACATATTATTAGAATATATAGAATGATTTATATGATGATGATGATGATGATGATTATTATTATTATTATTATTATTATTATTATTATTATTATTATTATTATAAAACTACAATGTAACTACAGAAGAGTCAAGATTTAATTAGAAAATCCATTGAACCTCTCTTTTTTTGGTCATTTTTGTGTGAGATGCTAATGGTCTAATCCGATTCAATGATCTATGCTAAGCTAAGCTAAAAGTGCTCCCGCCAGACCAGCTAATTGACTAAATGGATACAAAAATGATAAAACACAACTGTTTAACTCTAGGGGAGCTGTAAAATGAGCCCATTTCCTAAAAAAGAGGAGTGTTTCTTTAAGTTTGTTACTTCACTTCATTCCTTCACTGTTAATCTGGTGTGTTTTTTAGCATTCATCATACCTTTAAGAAATCAGCACCTGTGTTTTATTTTCACGTATGATGCACTGCAGCTGGCGATACCTTTATCTCCCCCATCACAGGTGCTGGCTCTCCTCCGGAGCCTGACTTAACCCTGTGTCTATGTCATGGGGTGTGAGAAGAGGCCGGCAGGGAGGCCGGTGGGCACACAATGGGGGGATTGTGCTCAGGGCGGGGGCTCGGAGGCTGAAGCAGCCCTGGCTGTGGCCAAACAGGTCGGGCCAGACAGCATGATAGATGGCTTTGTTTAAGGGTCCCGGGGTGGGGCCTGAACTTGAGGCACTTTGTTTATCTTGAATAGAGCAGGGGGGAAGACGCTGGAATGATCTATGTCTCGCTTGCTGAAGAGCTTTAGTAGGAAGGAGACAGGAATGGTGAGAAACAAAACTGTGACCAAAACAAGTCATGAATACAGACAGGTGGAAAGAGAAAGTTGGTCGACAAAGAGTTAAATGGGGCATCGTCATTTATAATTTTACAGCATGTCCTTGCAAACTAGCCAGACTGATTTTTATAGGCAAAACACAAATATAGAAGTTTAGTGTTACTCATGTGCATGTCCCATGAAATTCTTCTTAGTTTAGTAATAAGGCTTTTATGAATGTTTGCATTGCTTTCTTCCATATAATGTTGTGTATGATAACCAAAAGGCACCGTAAAATAGTATATGGGAATTATCGATATCATAGTATGTTATGCGCATGCATGTCCTTCCAATTGAATCAATTCTTCAGTGCAATACAGATAGATGATTTAATTTTCATTCTGCTCTCTTCCATCCTTTGTAAGTGTTGGGTGACCACAACACTAAAAAGCCAGCTCCACAGACATTCGTTAATGTGAATTATTAATATAATAAATTTGCTTTTATACACCCAGATGTTCTTTCAAACTGGTCTGATTAAATTTCTTCAATAAAACACGAAGAAGAAAAAAAAAGAACTTTTGATTAATGTTCATGCTGCTCTTGTTCATACATTGAATGTGGATGATGACCAAAAGCCCAAAAAGCATCATACAGATAACATAAAAGCATATAAATTATCAATATAATATATTTGTGTATGACATTCTAAACCGGTCTCTTCTGTAAATTATATAGAGAGAGATTTTGATAAATGTTCTGACCATTCTTTTCCATACATTAAAAAAGTCAATCGAAAAAGATATTTAAAAAATATTAATATTTCACTTCTTTTCAAACTTTTTACACTGATTTTTGTCAATCAAATGCAAATATAGATGTTTTTAAGAATGTACCCGCTGCTCTCTTCCACATATATCAACAATAAGTGGTGACCTCCTCCAAATATAGCAAAACGCTCCAAACAAATATTGAACTATCAATATGATAACCGTGTATGGAAAAGACCAAACACACCATGGTCCCTTTGCTTTCATTGCAAGCTCGTAGTTCACCACAGCATCAACATTCTGCAGTAATTATCTAATTTTGTGAAGAAACATACAGGTAGGGCTCGATAATTATTTTCCATATTGAATGGTAACAATGTATATATATATATATTTTGATATAAGTTGTTAATGCTTCCAGATTTAAAAGAGTACCCCAACAATGACTGAAGCCACAAAAATTAGAGGGTCCATTAAATGGCATATATTTTCAGCCGATACATTTTCGGTGGCCGAAAATTCGGTACATCTCTAATATCAACACACTTTTAGATTTCTATTGACGCACATTTCTGCTGTGTGATTGGCTCTTAGATCAATATAGAGTAAAAAAGTCCAGAGCTTACCATTGTTATTGACTTTGCGATTCGATATAATAGCGTTTATCAGCCCAGCCCTACATACGGGTCATGTCATAACCCAGCTAGTAAAATTCATGTGGCTCAAATCCAGCACACACCAGACACTTAAATCCGGCCCACATATTGCATGGAATGATGGCACTTGGGAGATCCGCTCCTGTCTGTCAGATCTGGGCCACAATATAGCTACTACCCATATCCTATGGTTTGACCCCTATAATTATCAAATGATCAATGTAATCTATCTTTACCAAAAATGACCTATCATGTGTTTTAGGATAACAGTACCATACTTGTCATATCTTACCTCAGCTGATTTGAGCTCACACCATCTTTAGCCAGAGATACTCGCCCATGTTATACTATAGGCTCACAGCCACATAAGCCAGAGCTTACTGTGTCGAATATTTGCCAAATGTGGCACACATTTGTTTTAGGATAACTGGGCCACATTTGCCGTATCTTCTCTGGGCCACTATAGGCTTAAATCCACATTAGCCACTGCTTACTGTGCCGAATATTTGCCAAAATTGGTCTACATATAATTAAAGATAATTGGGCCACATTTGTCTTATCTTCTCTGGGCCACTTTAGTCTAACAGCCACATTAGCCACAGCTTACTTGGCCGAATATTTGCCAAAAGTGGCCCACATAAGTTTTAGGATAACTGGGCCACATTTGTCTTATCTTCTCTGGGCCACTTTAGGCTCAATGCCACATTAGCTAGAGCTTACTGTGTCGAATATTTGCCAAAAGTGGCCCCGCATTTGTTTTAGGATAACTGGGCCACATTTGTCTTATCTTCTCTGGGCCACTTTAGGCTCAAAGCCACATTAGCCACAGCTTACTGTGCTGAATATTTGCCAAAAGTGGTCCACATATGTTTTAGGATAACTGGGCCACATTTGCCATATCTTCTCTGGGCTACTATAGGCTCAAATCCACATTAGCCAGAGCTTACGCTGCTGAATATTTGCCAAAAGTGGCACACATTTGTTTTAAGATAACTGGGCCACATTTTCCATATCTTCTCTGGGCCACTGTAGGCTAACAGCCACATTAGACATTGCTTACTGTGCCGAATATTTGCCAAAGTGGCCCACATATGTCCTAAGATAAAAGGGTCACATTTGCACCTACACATGTGAGCCACCTTGGGTTTAGACCAAGATTACCCTTAAATGACTATGCCACATTTTTGGCTAACTGTAGCCCACATTTACCACATGGGCCACATTAGGCTCACATTCAGATTACATTTTGCCATAAGTGCCAAATCTTTGCCTTAAATGGCCCATATATGAATTGGAATCTTTTGCCATCGTACAGGTGGGCCACTTCAGGGGCGAAGGAAGACCACTAGTGCCACATAACTGCCTAAAGTGGCCCACATTTGTATGCTATCTGGGACATTTTTTATTTGTAATTTTATACCCCACAATGTCTTAAAAGAGAGTGAGAATGAGGTAAAAGAAGAGAAAGTGGCTCAGTGCTAGCCGAGCATGTGTTCTTTAGGTTAACGGAGGGTCAAGTCGAGAACTGCCGGAGGGGGGGAAGGGCTGTCCTCTCACCCTGATGGTGGCTGTCCATTTCCAGATCAACTTGGCTGAGCTCCAGGTCTTTTAAATCTGACTAGACGTCAAGCGCGCACACACACACACACACACACACACACACATATTCAGCCCTCATACCTGCCGCCTGTATATCAAATGCCACTAGGTTTGTTGTTGTTTTTTTGGCCGAAGGCAAAGAGAGGCGCTGACTTCTTGACTGGTTTAAACCGGTTGGCTTCACTTGCGTGTCTCTGTTGAAGACAATTTAGAAAACACATGCATACACACACATACCTGAATGAACCATTTTTGAATGTGCGATACAAAGACTAGTTGGACAGTTGAGACATATACATTGTGATATAAGTATGATGGGTGTCGTAATTATGAATTATGGTTATAAAGATAAATGCAACACAGACAAGCTCATTTGGAGTGTGAAAATCGCACATGTGTGAAAATATCTGTTTGGCGTAGAGATGGATAAATATGTTCCTTCACTTGTCTATCAGTTGACCCGCACATTTGCATATGTATTTATGCAGATTTTTGAGGGGGCTCTCACACACAGCAGGGGTCTCGGAGTGTCACGGTTTCTCACTGTGAATTTGTGCGTCTTTGTGCTTGATTCTGCTGGGTATGTCTATGTGTGTGTGTAAGTTTGATAGAGGGTATGTTGCTCTGTTTTTTCGATCTATCTGTTTTCTCCATCTTTCTGTTGACGTCTCTTTTTCACATTCTTCATTATGTCTGTGTATATGTGTGCCATACCACGTCTCCGACCCCACAAAGTGGGCCACAACTTCCAGATGGTGCTCTGTAGCTTTGTTTGGTAAGTGAATACTTGAGCCGTATACGACCTATCAATATCGCCTCTGAGTGTAGAAAGAGCCGCCTATACATTCACCGCCGTCTATGAATAGTTTCAGTTTTTCCACATCTCTGTTAATATGAGTCGTGATTTATTTTTATTAAAGTGTGGGTTAAACTAGCCAAGGCCGTCCACGTGAAGATTGGGGGTCGCTCAGACGTGCTCTCCACTTCCATTGACTTCATCCTCAATTCTGAAGAGTTCAGGAAACAGCCACTACAGTGGGGAAATAGTTTGACCTTTCACTGCTCTCTGGCAGAAATGCAACTACAGAATTACTTTTGACTCTAATCATTGAGACAAAAAGCAACCGTGTCCTTGATTTGTTGAGTTTTGCTCTTGAAGGCACATACATACAAGTCTTGACCTTTGAGCTTATGTTAAAGTTCACCTAAAGATAAGAAAAAAACCTGCTGTAATTGACTAAATCTCAAGCCATTCTACAACTTCTTTTTTTTCATTAAACACTAAAGGTGCTTTATTGGAAGAATGTTCAAACAGAGGTCATGCTCTTTCCTTACTATCAACCACTTTCCTTAGAGTGACCAAATATGAAATAAAACCACCAGTAAAAGCAGAATAATGAATGGATTCAATTAAAGGATTTTGCTTTTAGATGTATAATGGCAGGTTTAGTGTAACTGATGGCAAAAGTCAGTGACATTAGGTACTATGTCATACTATGTACTATGTCATATATATATATATATATATATATATATATATATATATATATATATATATATATATATATACAGTTGAAGTCAGAATTATTTGCCCCCCTTTGATTTTTTTTTTCTTTTTTAAATATTTCCCAAATGATGTTTAACAGAGCAAGGAAATGTTCACAGTATGTCTGATAATATTTTTTCTTCTGGAGTAAGTCTTATTTGTTTTATTTCGGCTAGAATAAAAGCAGTTATTCATTTTTTAAACACAATTTTAAGGACAAAATTATTAGCCCCTTTAAGCTATTTTTTTTGAAAGTCTACAGAACAAACCATCGTTATACAATAACTAGCCTAATTACCCTAACCTGCCTAGTTAACCTAATTAACCTAGTTAAGCCTTTAAATGTCCCTTTAAGCTGTATAGAAGTGTCTTGAAAAATATCTAGTCAAATATTATTTACTGTCATCATGGCAAAGATAAAATAAATCAGTTATTAGAGATGAGTTATTAAAACTATTACGTTTAGAAATGTGTTGAAAAAATCTTCTCTCCGTTAAACAGAAATTGGGGAAAAAAATAAACAGGGGGGCTAATAATTCTGACTTCAACTGTATATAGGGGTTGAACAACTTTAGATTTTTGGATGTCGACTTTTATGTTCTCAAAGTTGAGTCGACGTCAACTAGTCGCTGGTCATAGATGTTAACATTAGATGTCACCTATGCTATTGTTGTCTATTGAAAGGAATGTGTCAATAGAGCCGCCATTTTAATACAGGGAAGCGCTACTTTGAAATGAATGTGGGACCAAGGTACAGTGGAGGACTAGTCATCCAGGGGTGTGTTTCCGAAAACCATCGTTAGCCAACTAAGGTCGCAAGTTGTATCGTTACAAACATAGTTCGTTGATTTGGCGTTTCCCAAATCCGTCGTTCCAATGAACATTTGCATACTGCGTCGCAAACTTCAATGCTTGCAACTACACCTCTGGAGCTGTAGTTAGAAACATAGTTCCTGGCTGTGTTCTATTCCCACTTATCCCCCCACTTATTTTAGCGATCTTTATGTTTATAATTGCGCTCCCTTCACAGTGCACTTTGAAAACAATGATGTCATTTTGAACACAGCCGTGGCTCATGACGAAAGCTATAGGTGACCTATTATTTAAAAAGCAGAATTAACGTTACGTCTACAAAGCTTGTGAAAACAAAAAACATAGCATATGTTAATTGTTTAAATTTATAGTAGGTTATTTATTAAGTATCTGTACTGTATATGACATGGGACTGTTGGTTAGAACTTTCTGCTGTGGTTTACATGTGTCAAATTGTAAAAGTAGACTTTTCAAAAAAAAAAAAAAAATAGATAAACAATATCCTACTTAATAATAATAATAATCATCATCATCATCATCATCATTATAAATATTATTAATATTATTATTAAAGTATGATTTTTTTTATTTCCTAATAAACGTTCAATTTAATTTCTTAAAAAAATCGTCTCATTATTTATTTATTTATATGATTTATATATGATATTAGAATACATGTTAGCTTTTGTAAGTGATTTTATGTTAATTTAGAATAGACTATGGAATATTCTCCATAATATTTGTAAAGGAAACATAGTGGCATTTACATTTATTTCAATTAATATGGAAAACGAGTGCATGTTTTTACCAAAACTAATATTGGATTTTTTTTGTAAATGCGTGTTTGTGTAAAACAACATAATTTGCACAAAGAAATTATGGGGTTGTTCTCTGAAGAAGTTGTTACCACCCTGTTACAAGCACCATTATGGGCATTTTACGTTATAACTAACGTGGTTCAAATTATGGATCTGCGACAGAGAAACTACACGTTTTGGGAAACACTCATCACTACATCTCTCATTTCCCAAACGATGCATCGTACTATGATAGTTCAGTCGCGAGTTATGCCGTTGTTTGGGAAACGCACCCCAGAGCCAGAAATATACACATATATACATATATCTATAATCGGGAGTTTTTCCGGTGGTCAGTACGCAAATATATTTTTTTAATTATGTAAATTATAATTTTACATCACTTTTCTACATCGATGGATAAGTGACCGCATGGACATTCCTGACGAAGTGCATGTGTTTGTGTGCATGGCAATGTATTATCCTCCCTCCCTGCTAAATTTGATCTAATCCGTGTTCTGAAACACACCTGCTCTCCTGCTTTCTGTAATGGAGAAAGCAATTCGTTTGTGAATGAATCCCTGTTATGAACGACTCATTCATTTAGGCGACAATAATACAAGTTTCTAGCACCACAGCATCCTATTGCATTTACATTGTTTGCTTATTTTATTCAACAAAACTAGCATAAGGCTAGTATTTAGTGCGAGTTGGTGCTCCTTTGCCTTATATTATCAGTGCAGTAAGAGACTGTATTAGCATCAATAATGTTGTTTAGCACAAAAGTTTGTAACATACAAAACCTAAGAAAGGAAATCTTACCTATGAAATGTTCTGCCTTTGTGTTTTGTTTTCTTTGTTTGCTCGCTACTACACCCGTACACATCGCTAAAGTCCAGCAACTTCACATTGGCTTTAGTCTTGACTAGTGTGGCTGAATGACATTTGTCCTGGGAGCACTGTACAAATGTGGCGTTGCTATAGACGCATGCTCATGGTCCGTACGCGATATCTAGTGTATACATCTATGGTCGCTGGTGACATCATCAATAAAACGCATGATGCAAATGTTTTACAACATGCCACAATTTGTGATTTATCTGCAGGAAATATATACACATGCTGTTTGACAGCTCATAACATGTTGCTAAAACAATGCAACATTGGCAATGACTTATTTTAGTGCAAAACAAATTAGGCATGCTCAAAATAACTGATTAACCATTAACCGAAAGGGTACGTTTGTAACCGATTAATGGTATCAGTTAAACGATTAAAAAATATTATTTTATATATTTTTTAAGTTTGGCTGCATAAGGGCCGATCACCGAACGCGCTTATTGCGTTGAGAAGGGCATTTTTTAATGGTTTATTAACTGTTTTGTGCGCTGCTTATGCGCCTCACCTTATGATTGAAATAAAACTCAACCTTGAGCGGAATAGTGCGTTACGTCAGTCGCGTCTTTTTCATTCTTTAATCAAATGAAAGCAGAGCAGGGTTTCTGTTTAGGTGCCTGCAGTATTTGTGTTGTCAGGACGACGGATATTTTTTTAATGATGGAGGAGAAACTTGTGGTCGCAGTTTCAAGTTAGCCAGAGCTGTAGGCATATTACTTTACAAATCATGGATATCACAATGTTATTCTGTATATTACAATTATAACAACATGGACCGCAACACTCGCGCACAATAGACCAGCTGATTCAGTCATTTCCTATAGTGACATAAAAAAAGAGCAGCGCGCTTCTTTTTTCTTGTCAACATAAAAGGCAGTGCGGTGGGGTGCGCCTTGCATTTTTGGAACAGAAAAGCGCATTCGCTGTGATCGGTTAATATTTGTTAACTTGCGGGTTGGTAACACGTGCAACCAAACGTGCCTACAGACGTATTTTGTCAAAGAAGCAAAATTAAAGAAGAATATTTCGAGTCACAGTTTGACAGACGAGTTGACACAAACCAGCGCTGATGCTGATTGCTAATGAGACGGCGGAAATAAGTTATTATGACATAATCTTTAAACTAATGACTTCTATTATAATGTTAAAAGAGGTTTTGTGACATAATAACAACGAAGCATTAATCAAATGATTATTTTCAGTGGAGCGATTGATTTAATAGCCTGATATTTTTATATGACGGACGAAAAAAAACATGATTGGAAAAAGCAAATGCCGGTTCTTAAAAAAGATTCAGTCAGTGTTTTCGTTTTGTAATCCAAATTGGTCATTTAGGTGAAAAATATCTAGGGCAGGCCTGTTATGTTCTAGAGGTGTGAACCTACACTGGTCTCACGGTTCGGTTCGGTTACGATTATCATGCCATCGATTCGGTTCAATTCGATATCTCGGTGCATCACGGTGCATTGTCGATGCTTTCCCCAAACACAGTTTTATATTTGGGGCCGTCTGTATAAACACACGCACACACATAGACACACAGCACCAAGCAAACGACACAGAGCGTCACGCCCTCTCATTCACACACATACACGCACACACAAACATAGACAGCAACACTCAGCATCGCTCTCTCTCATTCACACACATAAACACACACACACACACACACACACGTGCTTGCTCGGGAGCGATATTGTTAGACCGCCCGCTCCCGTTCAACTTACACCAGAGTTACCGACCGCTCCCGCGCTTTATTCGGAAATTTATTTCCGCGCCGCAAGAAATCTGGACGTATCAGCCGAGAAGAGAGAAAAAGTCACGCCAGCAGGTCAAATGGGCCACAGCGAGAGAGAAAGAGAGAGTAATGGAGTTTACTTTCATTCTCTCAATCGCAGTGAAATAGGGGCTTCTGCTGTAAGTGTCAGTGAAAGAGTGTCCAGAAAACACACACGCAGTGAAATTGTGAAACAGTTTGTGCGTCAAGTAGGCGAAGCATTGTAAACACTCGCGCTTGCCTCCCTCGCTATAGTAAGCTACCGCGACATAGCGCATAGGAGATAAATGACGTCAGTACATAATAACCGGTTATGATTATTACTGAACCGATACCGGATTGTCCGCGTCTGCATCGCGGTGCACAGAAGAAACAATTAATTTTGACACCCCTATTATGTTCTGTATGCTGCTGTTCGCATGTTAAAATAAATCAGTGTTTTAAAATATTTAATGTGTCACATAATAGAAACCTCAATTTATTTATTTTTTATTGAATAATATTTTAATATTTATCTGTTCACGGTTAACGATTAATATTCAGTTAACGAGCTGCAGTTGTCGGTTGGTAAAATAAACCGAAATGAGCATCCCTAAAACAAATACATCGTCGACACTTTCATTTCGTTAATAATGCAACATTTGCACCCGGGCTAATTTTACTGCTAAATAAATGCAGTCAACACATCGATCACTGCATGTTCTATTAAGAATGTTACAATAACCGATATTTTAGTGCACAAGTAATGCATCCATCCTCAGCACACAGATTCATGTGAAATTATTCATGCACGAAAGGCAAAGGCTATAACGTTAAGTCATATTACACTGTCAGAGACTTGCTCAGATGCATATTTTAGTGCTATGATGGTGTGCGCTAGAAAGCTGCTCAAAATCCTGCTCAAGTCGGGCGTTTTTCGCAGTTACTGGCTTATCTTGGTTATCAGACGTCTCCACACTGCATATCTTCATCGCGTTCACCGGCGATGATGTTTACACATGTTGTGAAGTTTGTCACATGTGGCTGCACACTTCACGGTTTCTGCGCGCTTCAAGGTTCATTTACAAAATATGTCCGCGTTTACATTTTGTAAACGTAATTGGCTAGCATATACTCTAGGGTATTTGCATGGAACGGTCTAAGTGGCATTTGTTTGACGATTTATTGTTAACGTTTGATCTATCGATCTAGCTAAAAAAAATAGAAAATGTGTCTTCAAATTATTTGTGGATAATGAGAATAGGTCGGTTAAGTAATACAAATCTCTCTCTATATACAAACTATTTTAGAAAATACCATAAAAACATCTCCTTTCATGTTTTACATGTCGAATTATGTTTAGTCTGTGGTTTAATCCCTTTCTCTTCATTCTCCCTTTCTCTTCATTCATTAGCCCTGACAAACATAAAATACAGTGTCCAGAAGTGCTATCTGTCTAGCCAGGGAGCAGATGTCCCATCACGGGCCTGTAGCATCTCACCCCGTCAGCTGTCAGCGGCCCGAAACAATCTTTGAGCTCAGAGAGAGCGCAGCTCCAATTAAAGAGGTTAATTTGCTTCAGCACTTATCTGTCCATCGATGTATTTCTTTCTGTATCAGCCTGTTCTGCTCTTCTCAAAGTCTCTTTGTCTCTCTTTCTTTCATTCATTATACCTCTCATCTTAGAGTCCCTTGTCTCGGT
Source organism: Danio kyathit (assembly GCA_903798195.1). Lineage (NCBI taxonomy): Eukaryota > Metazoa > Chordata > Actinopteri > Cypriniformes > Danionidae > Danio > Danio kyathit. The sequence continues at coordinate 10,488,658 of LR812524.1, forward strand.
TTTTTTCTTATCCACTGTCCCTCTTTCTGGAGTTTGTTTGTCTCTCTTGCATTTGAGGAACACACCGTCCTGACATTACGGCTGTAACAAATTGAGCACTTGTAGAATGCAGGCATGAAACCGTCACAAAGCTTCCATTCAGCTTCTTACCGACTGAACATAAAGGCCCATGACAGTTTAAGTGGCGTGTTGAGTTTGCATGTGAAAGCGTGTCTACTGATGTTTACAGCAAGAAAGAGGGTTTGATGAGAAGGTTGAAACAATGGGTGTGTGAAAACCAGACGGACAGTGTTACACGCTTCCATCGCCGTGAAAATCTGTCATACCATTTAGCGGTAAGGTATAAATGCGTTGACGTGCATAGATCATTACACTTTATGTGGCATATAATGTTTGTTTGCTAAACTACAGTGTGTGTGGAATTGTGACCAGCGTTGGGGGTAATGCATTATTACACCCTGCAAAAAATTATTTTCTTACTTAGATTTTTGGTTTTGTTTCTAGTCCTAATTTTAAAGAGTCCTAAATAAAGAAGCTTTTTCAAGACAAGCAAAACATATTGCCTTGTTTTAAGAAATAATATGCCAAAATGAAGTGATTTTTTCATTTAAACAAGGAAAATAATCTGCCAATGGGGTAAGGAAAACAATCTTTTGTCAAAAAGAAAAAACAATATTTTTTACTTACCCCATTGGCAGATTATTTAGCTTGTTTTATTCAAAAAACACTTCATTTTGACATATTATCTCTCAAAACAAAATAATATTTTTTTGCTTGTCAAGAAAATGCCTCTTGATTTAAGACTTTTTAGATATTTGGACTAGAAACAAGACAAAAAATCTAAGTAAGAAATGCATGTTACACAAGTAACATGAGTTATGTAATCAGACTTTTTTTCAAGTAACTAGTAAAGTAACTCATTACATTTTAAAGGATTAGTTCACCCAAAAATGAAAATTATATTATTAATTACTGACGATCATTTAATTCAGATCCCCTGAGATCTTTCTTTCATCTTTGGAACATAAATTAAGATATTTTAGATGAAATCCTAGAGCTCTCGAATCCTCCATATACAGCAGTGGTCCTGAGAAGTCCAGAAAAGTAACCAAAAACATTGTCGAAAACATTGTCAAACTTTCCCTGTGAAACATCGATTGAATGCTCTACTGTAATCAAACGAAGCTCCAAGAACTCTTTTGTGCAAAAAAACCCCTGTAAAACAACTTTGCCAGTGTCTTATCTTCCTCATCAGGTCATCAGAGAGCGGATTTTGTATAGAGTGCACATTTACTACTTTTACTACAATGACATTGCCAGTAGAGTCAGTAGCGCAGGGTTGACCAAACTCAATCCTGGAGGGTCGATGTCCTGCAGATTTTAGCTCCATCAATTTCTAGAAAGCCTAGCAAGAGCTTGATTAGCTAGCCCAGGTGTGTCTGATTGGGGTTGGAACTAAACTTTGCAGGACTGATGCTGCGTCCCAATTCGCATACTTATACTACGACCTAAAAGTATGTACCTTTTTGTGGAGGAAAAATATATACTTTTGAGTGTGTAACAGAAAAGTATGCAAGCTTTGGGACATACTACTTCCTCGTTACACAGATCGCTGTGTTGCTTAGTTAAGAGCCCTGTCAATCATCCACATTTCTGTCGTATTTAATTTCCTACCTTTTTGGAGAAGCAGCAGCAGGATAAGCTCCCATTCACGAGTCTCTCATGCAGAGAAATCTCCTCAGGTGTTTGGATAATTCTGCATTCAGACGGTAATGTCCAAACACGTCTTTATATAAGTTCAGTATTGTTGTTGCAGATGAAATATAACGCAGACAACACTATTTAAATATTCTCCAGAGGGCTAGATATTAATTAACAGTCATACAAACATCTTTACCGAAGCCTCTCTGCTTGACGGTTGGTCTCGCACGCCCATCATGTTTGTAGTTTGTTTACACTTTTCACCAGTGTTTTGTAGTTCTAATCGAATTCACGTCCAACGCGCAATGCACTGTGGGCAATATCTGCGGTTAGAGTATGGACGCTTCTACACTTAAAATTTTGACCGGGTATAGTAAACCATCCGGGAATTTTTGGCATACTCTTTTGAACATACTACGATTTGGGACATACTAATTCTATTTTCACATACTATTTAGGATGGATGGTATGCGGATTGGGACGCAGCATGAGTTTGGGCACCCCTGCAGTAGCGAAACATACAATCATCATATTGCCTGTAGTACACGCTCACCCTAATCTAATACAGAAGACATTCAAAACAAAGTAATTTTTACTGCAGTTTTTTGGCACAAAATTGTTTTTATTATTCACATGGAATGTTTTGACAAGGTTTTTGGTTCCTTTTCTATACTTTAAAAGTCTTGCGACTCTTGCTGTCTATGGAGGATGAGGGAGCTCTCAGATTTCATCTAAAATATTCTAATTTGTGTTCCAAAGATTAACAAAGAGGAGATTAGAACAACATGAGGGTAAGTAATTAATAACAGAATTTCGTGAACTAACCCTTTAATTTACAGGAAAGTATGTGAGTTACTTTTTCAAACATTGTATTGACTGATAACTTTACTACCCAAGTGTCTACACTGAAAAAAATGATGTCTGAAAAATTGTGGCAAACAATTTGTGTTGAATTTAAACAAATTAAATTTAGTAATGTTCAACTTAATTTGTTGTTTAAATTCAGCTCAAATAAATAGTTTACAACCATTTAACTTAAAATATTTAGTAAATCCAAGGAATCATCTTTGAGTCATTTTTTTCAGTGCACCGAAGTGTTTTTCTCTCCAGCTGAGCATTTATTTTCTGTTGTTGTCAATGTAAGTGCCATGTTTTTTGAGCGCCTGCAGCTTAGCGAGGCACTGAGTGGGCGTTTTACGGTTTTACTATTGGCTTATCTGTCCAATAACAGTGAAGGAGGGGCAGGACAATACCACGCAACTGTCAACAAATAATCTGCTAAAGACTTTCAACTTGTAACAGTACAGCGGGGATGCGCTGTATCATATTGTTCATTCATTCATTAATTTTCCTTAGGCTTAGTACCTTTATTTATCAGGGGTCGCCAAAGCGGAATAAACTGCCAACTTATCCAGCATATGTTTTACACAGTGGATGCCCTTCCGGCTTCAACCCAGTGCTGAAAAACATCCATACATACTCATTCACACATACACCACAGCCAATTTAGTTTATTCAATTCACCTATAGCGCATTTCTTTGGAATGTGGGGGAAAGCGGAGCACCCGGAGGAAAGTAACCTTCTTGCTGTGAGGCGACTGAGCCTGTATTATAGCAACCCACTTAAAAAACAACCTTACTGCGCTGCAAAAAAGAGCATTTTCAGAGTTACGCTAGCACTTCTGCAGTGCAAAAACACTTCGGTGGACACACACCCTAAGTGCAGATGTGTTGTGTACAATGTGTAAACATGATATTTACTGTAGTTCTAGATTAAATATAAACATGTATTTACTCATCTCACCTGCACAAAAACAAATTTAGTATCCTTAAAAATAAACAATAAAATGCAAACCTATAATATTCATTGCTGAATAGTTTATACTTTTTACATGCATCATTCTTTCTTCATGCAATCCAGAAAGCTTTGTACAGACTTTTCCCTTCAGTCTAAAGTTTATTCACTTCACTTGTCCCTTTTCCTGCAAACCACAACACATTACTTTTCAATAAAAGGTTTTCAATAAAAAAGTACCACATTTAGTTACTTTTTAATTAAATTAACTTGTTTTTATTGAAGAATAAAACATTGCATAAAGTACGATACAGTGTTAAAGGTTTTTTGCATGTTAGCCTAATAATTTCTAGCTACCATAATGGTCGTAAATACGTGTAGAGAACAAAAACATAGGACATATAAAGGAGGCAAGAAAAAAAAGTATCATAATATATATAAAAAAAGAAAAATTTTATATATATATATATATATATATATATATATATATATATATATATATATAAGTTACAGGCGACACGGTGGCTCAGTGGTTAGCACTGTCATCTGATAGCAAGAGGGTCGCTGGTTCGAGTCCCGGCTGGGCCAGTTGGCATTTCTGTGTGCAGTTTGCATGTTCTGCCCGTGTTCACGTATGTTTCCTCCGGGTGCTTCGGTTTCCCCCACAGTCCAAAGACATGAACTATAGGTGAATTTAATAAACTAAATTGTCCGTAGTGTATGCAAAGTGAATGCAAGAGTGTATGGGTGTTTCCCAGTACTGGGTTGCAGCTGAAAGGGCATCCGCTGTGTAAAACATATGCTAAATAAGTTGGTGGTTCATTTCGCTGTGGCGACCGTTGATAAATAAAAGGACTAAGCCAAATGGAAAATGAATGAATGAATAAAAAAGAGACAATAAGATGGAGAAAGAAAGGAGTGACCTTAATCAGAACAATATGGCTCAGTCATTCGTAATACATTACTTTTAAAAGTAACTTTACCCAACCCTGCTATGAACCATGCAGTCCAGCGACCTGTCATCATTTTTATGAGCCGTTTAATAGGACCGGTCCATTTAGAAAGCAAATCTAAACTTTGATCCCCCCCTGCACCCATTGCTCTTGTCATGTCGTGATGGTCTGGATGTGAATGGATCATCTCCTCTGTCCCCTGCCCTGCTCCGTGAACCCCTGCCCTCCAAGCCTGTCAGAGTGAACTATCGCAGACAGACACACACAGAGACTCTGTCACACACACAAAGACACATATAAACCCAGAGGCCCGTCACACTGAGAGGACAGATGCCCTCGTTGTGGTGTAGAGACTTCTCAGGATTTTCCTGTCATGTATGAAGAGGCCGAGGTCCTCCTGTGAGTACACATGGGGAAAATAGTTTGCAAAGAAAGTCAGTTTATGAGAATTCTAGTTGCTTAGGGGGTTGATGTTTTGAGAGGCGCTGAAGAAATTGTTTTAGCAATTCATTTTGTTTTGTTGGGTCGGACTTTGAAATTGCCTGGTGCTGAAAACCATCTCAATCATAAACTGTTTATGATAGTTCCATAATATACTGATGATATCATATGGTAATACTAATACCGTAGTATACTTTGACATAATGTTTGGTGATAACAAAACTCAAGAAAATGTCCAGGGGAGTTTTGATATGACTAAAAATATGTCAACAACAGATTAATATATTATGACTTCTAGTTGATCATTTGGAAAAGTGGCAGAAGGCAGATTTTTTTGATGAATCTTCTGTTGAACTGCATCCCAATCATCACAAATACTGCAGAAGACCTATTGAAACCTGCATGGGCCCAAGATTCTCATAAAAATCAGTCAAGTTTGGTGAAGAAAAAAATCATGGTTTGGGGACATTTGTGCTGCCCATTAGATTACAAACCACTGGAGAGGGCAAATTCTTCGGCAGGATAGAGCTCCTTCTCATACTACAGCCTCCACATCAAAGTTCCTGAAAGCAAAAAAGGTCAAGGTGCTCCAGGATTGGCCAGCCCAGTCACCAGACATGAACATTATTGAGCATGTCTTGAGTAAGATGGAGGCATGATCCTATTTTATTTTGGTAAAAACAGCGTAGTCTAGAGGTCTTTGCCTTTTATATAAGCCACTTCTGATAGCAAATGATTAACTAGAAGTCAAGTTATTATTTGTTGTTCCTAAAGACTTTTGTCAGGTAGTGTGTGTGTATATGTACATACATACATACATACATACATATATATATATATTTCCACTGCATCAATGTTTAATTTAATTTAATTTTAACTGACTTATTAAATCTTCTGAAGTCACAAAATCAGTTGTCGTAAATTTAATATCAATGCTGCCAATTTATGTACATAAACAGTGTGAAAACATCTAGCTTTGTCATAAAGACTGGAGAAATATTTTAAAAATAGCTTATATGGATGAGCTTTTGGAGGTTATTATAGACAATAAGGGGTCCATGATCTGTAGGTCTAAAGGATTTTAAAGAAAATTATGGTATTACCATTGTACTTGCACACAAACCCATGACAATACCAACAAACATCAGAATTACTCTGTATATATCGTACTGAAATATACCATTTAAAGACAACATGCAATTGTTTTATAGGCACACATGTTGACTTATTTTCCATAGAAACAGGAAGCTAGGACAAAGCATGAAAGAAAATGTCTGTTAAAAAAATTGACAGAATGTGTGAATTAATATTTGCTGTTAAATCTGTTGTAGCTCAGTCTCATGGATGTCAAGCATTTGATTGGACAAAAAAAGCATTTTTATTGGATGTGAAAGATTTTAAAGGTCTGTGGTTGTACTTTTTTGGTAAGAATAAGACAAGATATATTTAAATTGTGTATATCTGCTCACTTTTTATGGGATTTTAGCATAATAACCTTATAACTAACACAAGCACAAGTTTAATTTCAAGTGCTGTGTCTGTTTTGTGTTCATTCATTTTCCTTCAGCTTAGTACCTTATTTATCAGGGGTCGCCACAGCGGAATGAACCGCCAACTATTCAATATGTTTTACACAGCGGATGCCCTTCCAGAACTGGGAAACACCCATATACTCTCGCATTCACACATGCATTAATACACTACGGCCATTTTTGCTTACCCAATTGACTTATACCGCATGTCATTGGACTGTGGGGGAAACCGGAGCACCCGGAGGAAATCCACACAAACATGGGGAGAACATGCAAACTCCATACAGAAATGCCAACTGACCCAGCAGGGACTCGAACCAGCGACCTTCTTGCTGTGCGGAAACAGTGCTAACCACTAAGCCACCATGCCGCCCTGTTATATTGCGTTTTTCCTTTCAAATGCTTAGAGATTCCAACAAGCTGATGGGTGTTTGCTGTGCCGCTTCCTCAGATACTCTTCCGCTTGGCTCCACCACTCACTGAGTTGTGACCCTTGACCTCTGCGGGGCCGTGTATGTGTATGGTCTTGCCAGCTCCCCTCTGGAATGTCTGAATTTAAGTTCTCTTCTAGTGCATAGCTAGAGATGGTGTGCTGTCCTACAGCTGCCTGTGTATAAATCCTGCTGTCACCAGAAGGCCAACGCTCTTCTTCGGTACCCCCTTCTTTCGCTTGTTCTTTCTATCACTTTTCACTCAGTCACTCTACTTTAGTTAACCGCACAAGTGTCTCAATACTGCAGTGGGGGAAATAAGTATTGAACACGTTATGTTTTTTCCTGGGAATGATATTTCCAAATGAGGTGTTGACATGGAATTGAACCAGATTTTGGTAACAACCCAAGCATTAAAATAAAACAAAACCAAAAAGATCTGACAAATGAGTTGTACAGTAACAATGGAATGACATTAGAGAAAGCACTGAACTACTGAAGGGGCAACCCAGTGGCGCAGTAGGTAGTGCTGTTGCCTCACAGCAAGAACGTCGCTGGGTCGCAGGTTCGAACCTCGGCTGGGCTGGGTCAGTTGGCGTTTCTGTGTGGAGTTTGCATGTTCTCCCTGGGTTCGCGTGGGTTTCCTCCGGGTGCTCCGGTTTCCCCCACAGTCCAAAGACATGCAGTACAGGTGAATTGGGTAAGCTAAATTGTCCATAGTGTATGAGTGTGAATGTGTGTGTGGAAGTTCCCAGAGATGGGTTGCGGCTGGAAGGGCATCCGCTGCGTAAAATCGTGCTGGATAAGTTGGCGGTTCATTCCGCTGTGGCGACCCCGCAAGGGACAAAGCCGACAAGAAAATAAATGAATGAATGAATGAACTACTGAAATTTATTTAACACTTAATATATAAAAGTCTTTTTTTGGTGATGGCAGCTTAAAGACGCCTCTCATACGGAGAATGAAGTCACATGCATTGCTCAGGTTTCTATTGGATTCAAGTCAGGTGATTGGCTGGGCCATTCTACAGCTTGATTTGCTTTCTCTGAAAGCATTTGAGAGTTTCCTTGGCTGTGTTTTGGATCATTGTCCTGCTGAAATGTCCACCTTGGTTTAGGGTTGTCACGGTACTGGAATTCGATACCAATCAGGGTACCACTTTATTTTGATGGTCCATTTGAATATTAGTAGACTGTCTGCTTAATATCACTTGATACTGCTCCTTCAACAGACATTCAACTGACTATAAGAAACTTATATACTTAACTTTAGAAACAGAAATGATTATGATTGGCCGTGAAGGTCATCGGTTCACCGAACTCACCGCTGTTTACTGCGTGTAACCACACATACAGGGACACTTGAGCATTTTAAAGCCGCGATTCATCAGCAGATCACTCGTATGTCAGCTTATAGACAAACCAGCTGATCGACGTGACTTTGAAACGCTTCAGTGTTCCTGTATCTGTGGTTACACGAAGTAAACACCGGTGATTTTGGTGATCTGATGACCTTCACGGCCAATCACAGTTGGGCATGTGAACACATAGCAAATCAGCGCTGTTTAAGAACGTGCTCAACAGCTCTTAAATGTTCGTGGGAAATTGGCGTTTTTTTTTTTTATTTCAGTACCGATTGGTATCGAATTCCATTATCGTGACAACCCTACCTTGGTTTCATCTTCATCCTCCTGCTAATGTAGATGTTGGACTGAAGCAGCTAATATTCATTTACAATAAGGAAGGGCAGAGGGTTGCTGAAGAACTACTAAGAGATTTCAGCTGCTGACTGGGCTTTCACTGCCTTTCTACACCTCCCTTTCTTCATGTGTTTTCCCTGTGTCATTTCATTGTATTACACTGAACTTCATTTGTAAACAAATTACTCTTGTTTTCTTTGAATATATGGATGTATTTGATTGTTACCAACATTCGGTGAAAATTTCAAGTCAGCAGCACCACCAGCAAATGGTGAGATGTTCAATACTTCTTTCCCCCACGGTAAATTCGGTGCCTCTTGCTCTGTGGCGAATAAGAAAGCTTTTGTGCGTTTGATTTAACATCTTCTGAGCTCATTCACGGCTGTCGAAGGGTTTCTACGTGACCACACACGCAGATGAAAACACCCCCCTTCTTATGCAGACAACTGGTTCACCCTGTACTTTCCGAGGTTTAAAAATGTTGTTGACATTCGTTTATACATCAGCTAGAAGACCTGGTGAAAACAGCCCCCTCTCTGTGACCTTTAACCCCTTACAGTCTTTCGAAAGTATGTACTGTATAAGAGCTGAGATCTGCGGGGCTCCAGACAGGTTTCTGGCAAGAGCGCACAGGTAACATTCCAGCTCTGCCTGGAATTCCTGTGAGCTGTGGGTTGTTAAAATAGTGATTTATCTGTTGCTGGGTTAATTAATATGCTGTCATTGTGATTGAGCTATGTGACAGACGTGATTCTGCCATCCAGCTCAATCTTTCAATGACAACATTAACCTACATTCTTGGAGTTGATTAGATTACTACTCAACTTGTGTACTTTGAACTTATTAAATGGGATAGCCCTATCTTATTTCCGACTAACTTGACTTTGATTTTAATGCATGTAATTTCAAGTGTTATTTGGATATTAGTCTTTGTAGTCCAGCACTCAGACTAGCGCTGCACAATATATCGCAAAAAGTATCATTACCGCGATAATAATATTTTTAATATCCATATTGCTGACAAGTGCAATCAGTTAAATTCATTTTATGTGCCAAGTATTTGTGTGATGCATGTGTAGGTTGTTTATCCTCACACTTTATTTTGATGATCCGTTATAAGTAGACTGTTAGGTTGGGGTTAGGGTTAAGTTGACATGTACTTGCAAAGTTTCTTATAGTCAGTTAAATCTCTGTTGAAGGAGCACTATCAACAGATATTAAGCAGACAGTCTCCCATCAAAATAAAATTTACCATCTTTATCCCCACCTCACCATTAGGTACTTACCTGTGTGCTTTGTCACCTGTGTTTTGTTATTTCTCTCAGCGTCGATGATATGTAGCACTACGAGTTGTCAAATAAAATTTAGTCCTCTGTTTTGCTGTTGTAAACACATAACTTATATTTGCAGTCCACTTCTGTTACAAAACACACAGCTCCGATCATTAAGGCTTCCATTCTGCAGATTTTGTTGTTGTCGAATGCAGTGTTTGGGCCTTGTAGCTAATTCTTATGACTGAGTTTCTGTAACTCTCCAGTGTGAAAGTCTGTTTTAACACAATTGTAAACACAACCTCTTCTATGAGGTGTCATTTACACTTTTGAATTTATGAAATGTATTTATGCATTATTTATTTTATTATATTTATGCATAAGCTTATGCATTTTTAAAATGCATAAGTTTAGTTACTTTATGGCTGACATTTACACTACTCCAGCATCTTCATTTCACAAAAAAAGTAGCATTTAAAAAAATTCTACAGACCCTGTTTAGTGCTTGAGTTTGGGTGGCACGGTGGCTCAGTGGTTAGCACGGTCGCCTCACAGCAAGAAGGTCACTGGTTCGAGTCTGGGCTGGGCCAGTTGCCTTTTTCTCCCTGTCTTCGTCTGGGTTGCTCCCTACAATCCATAGACATGGTAAAAGTGAATTGCGTAAACTAAATTGGCTGTAGTGTATGAGTGTGTGTGTGTGTGAATGTGTGTATGAGTGTTTCCCAGTACTGAGTTGCAGCAGGAAAGGGCATCCGTTGCATAAAAACATATGGTGAAATAGTTGGCGGTTCATTCCGCTGTGGCGACCCCTGAAAAATAAGTGAATGAAAATGAATGAATGAATGAACACTTGAGTTCTGTTTCAGTATAGATTAACTGAAGTGTAAACGTTAGTAAACGCAGGCATCGCTATCCACAATCCCTCTCAGATTGGTCTATTTATCCCTGGTTCGTCAAGTCCTTCATATATGACCATTATACAACTGGTAGACTGTAAATATAGATGCTAACTCATGCTCATTGAGTGTAAATGGTCATGTATCATGCTTTTGGGTTGTATAGTGTGCATCCACATTTCTGAAACGCAATTAAAATGCCGACAAGGGGTGTAACAACGGGTAAAACACCATTTTAAAACAAAAACACACTAGTCTAAATGGAACCTGAGTGCATTGGCATCTGTTTCATGGTGGACTGTTAAAGAACAAGACACACGTCTCCTGCAAATCCTGCAGACTGAATTGATGACTTTGATACTCATATGTTTCCCATTTTATGTGCTTTATGCATCAGATGTTCAGCAAGTGGTCTGAGGACATACTACCAGAGACTAAAACTAAGTTTGGATATGAACTCTGAGTTTTCAGAAATAATAAACTCAGTATGCGGTTCTAATCTTCAAACTCATAAAGCCCCATTTCACTCATTAATTTATGTGAATTTGTATAGTTTGTACAATTGTGTGTGATCTGTTTATTCCCCCAATGAAAGTTAGGTTTAGGGTTTATATGTAAAAGTTTTAAAAGTTTATATGTAGCCTATATTATAAATTTGAAAAATCCAGCTTGAAAAACTTATGTTTTCTAGGATGTTCAGGTTGGTTACAATCCGTCATGTAGTTGTTTTTCATATCTCTCTGCAGCTTTTATTTGAAAAACTGAGGACAGCAAAAGTGTTGAACATAGTTGGGACAAGGCTTTGATTTCAGAATTTGCTGGTTATTTTTTTACCCGTCTCCTCGCTGATGCTAAAGCTGTGGCGGTTAGCAGAACTCTTCCATCTGCTAGCATGCCAGAACATATGCATCCAATTAAGCAGCAAAGCAGAGAGCTGGAATCCTGCTTGATGAATTGGGGCCTGTCTTAGCTAAGTGATCAGTGCATCCATCTTATAGAAGGTTATTGATGGTAAATGTATGTTTAAGGTTGTTCAGCGTGTGCTAGCAACGTTATATTTGAGTTAAAGTTGGAATAATAGTAATACCATGTCCAATTGAGTGAAACAGCTGGTTTGTCTCTCATCGGCCTCCTTTTTAAAAATGTCATCCCCGGTAGCTAATGTTAAAGTCGGCTATGCTAACATGTTGTAGCCTTTTATGGTAGCTTAGCCTGCTAACTTCAGTTCCAGATTAACCAGTAACACTTTAGTATGGGAAACACTCATTATTTACTATTAATAACTATGCAATTTGCCTAATTTGCTTCTTATTAATGGTTAAAAAGCTAGTTAAATGATAGCTTAGCCTGCTAACTTCAGTTCCAGATTAACCAGTAACACTTTAGCATGGGGATCATCATTATTTACTATTAATACCCTGATGAAAAATCCATCTTAAACCAGCCTACGCTGGTTGGCTGGTTTTAGCTGGTCGACCAGCCTGGTTTTAGAGGGGTTTTGGCAAATTTCCAGGCTGGTTTCCAGCCATTTCCAGCCTGGTCTTAGCTGGTCAGGCTGGGAGTTGACCAGCTAAAACCAGGTTGACCAGCCAAAACCAGCTATGTTCAGCTTAAACCAGGCTGGTCAAGCTCGTTTTAGCTGGTTTAAGCTGGTCATTTTTCAGCCTGACCTGGCTGGTCGACCAGCTAAAACCAGCCAACCAGCTTAGGCTGGTTTAAACTGGATTTTTCAGCAGGGTAACTACACAATTTGCCTAATTCGCTGCTTATTAAGAGTTAAAAGGATAGTTAAATGATAGCTTAGCCTGCTAACGTCAGTTCCAGATAAACCAGTAACACTTTAGTATGGGGAACACTCATTATTTACTATTAATAACTACACAATTTGCCTAATTTGCTGCTTATTAAGAGTTAAAAGGATAGTTAAATTATAGCTTAGCCTGCTAACTTCAGTTCCAGATTAACCAGAAACACTTTACTCATTATTTACTATTAATAACTAGACAATTTGCCTAATTTGCTGCTTATTAATAGTTAAAAGGGTTTTCAAATGATAGCTTAGCCTGCTAACTTCAGTTCCAGATTAACCAGTAACACTTTAGCATGGGGAACACTCATTATTTACTATTAATAACTACACAATTTGCCTAATTTGCTGTTTAATAACAGTTAAAAGGGTAGATAAATGATAGGTTAGCCTGCTAACTTCAGTTCCAGATTAACCAGTAACACTTTAGTATGGGGAACACTCATTATTTACTATTAATAACTACACAATTTGCCTAATTTGCCGTTTAATAACAGTTAAAAGGGTAGATAAATGATAGATTAGCCTGCTAACTTCAGTTCCAGATTAACCAGTAACACTTTAGTATGGGGAACACTCATTATTTACTATTAATAACTACACAATTTGCCTAATTTGCTGTTTAATAACAGTTAAAAGGGTAGATAAATGATAGATTAGCCTGCTAACTTCAGTTCCAGATTAACCAGTAACACTTTAGTATGGGGAACACTCATTATTTACTATTAATAACTACACAATTTGCCTAATTTGCTGTTTAATAACAGTTAAAAGGGTAGATAAATGATAGGTTAGCCTGCTAACTTCAGTTCCAGATTAACCAGTAACACTTTAGTATGGGCAACACTCATTATTTACTATTAAGAACTGCACAATTTGCATAATTTTCTGCTTATTAATAGTTAAAATGGGTAGTTAAGTAATTGTATCAAGTATTGTGCGACATATGCAGCATTATTATGTGTGTATAAGTACCAATAAACTCAAAAATATGAAAGCTAATAAGCAACTGGTATGAATTGGTCTCCATACTAAAATGTTAGCAATTAGCATTTAGCTTACCAATAACGTAAATTAGTTTTTTTAGCCAAAATAGGAAGATGGACTAAAAAACAGCTAAAAAGATGTTTATTTCTCAGCATTTTTATTTTGTTTTCAGTACAAACATTGAAACACTCTTAACTCCAAATACAGTTACTAGGGTACCAAAACAATTTAAGATGTTTAGTGGTAATCTGCAAATGTGTCATCAATTCTGTATTTGATTTAGGTCTTAACAATGATTATTATTATAATTTGTGGTGTATGATGATGTGTGTGAATTTAGGAATGCTGGAACAAACCATTTCTAATTTAATTCACTATGTTTTGGCCACTGACATATATTTGTCACTCATTTTAATTATAAATATATAATTTCTTTTTTTGCCCTAAGTAAATTATTTTGTTAAGTTGATAATGCAAGGCTCAATTTGGGTAAATCCAACTACAGTATAAATAACTTCATTATAGTTCTCTTAAGTCCAGATATCCAACTATTTAACTCTAGCCTGATTTACTGCATCACTTGTGCCCTGGATGCGCCAGATGGGAAGCCTTAAATATTGACCCCGTGGCTGTAATGTGAATTGGGAACACTGGTCTTTTTGTACTGGTCCCAGTTCCAGAGCTCTGCCTGAGGGAGGCTTTCTGAATGAGTCCTCTCACTACGCCCGACTATCACATGGCCATTTAAGCCTGTAGTCTGTAGTCTCATGGATCAGGAGAATGCAAAAAAAAGAGACAGGATGACTTGAAATAATCTTTGTCAAGCAGTGTGGAAATGTTGGCACGGTGGTGGAGTTTAGCGCTGTACTGGACCCCTCATTGTAGACTGTTCACCAGTGCTGAAGGCCAGCTGTGTTAATGGACTTTCGGAAACTCTTTAGAGTAACTGATCTAAATACCAACCAAGGCCATGCATTATATGATTAAGGGATTTGTAAAGCCTTAGCATGAAGTGTCAATGAAAACAGCAGGTATCTAATGTTTAATGTGCAGTTAGGCCATTGACAGAACAGTCTTTTGGGCATTTTGATGGTGTTTGGTTAAGACAAAAAACATCTCTGTAAATATTACCCATAGTTTTTCTATAATTGCACTTTAAAACTTAAACCTATATCCTGAACTTGCTGCTATTGCACTCCTGGTTAGACCTAAACTTCATTTCGTTGCCTTGTACTTGTACATGTGTAATGACAATAAAGTTGAACATAATCTAATCTAATTCGGGGACAACACATACACTTAATACACTTCATTGAACATACACATAGACATCATCTTTTTTTTTTTTTTTGTAAGGAGACTATATACTATAGGCCAATTACCAGTTTGTAAACATTCAGGATGCGTGCGCATCATGGTTGCAGAAAAAACTGGAAGCGCTAGCCTTTGCAGTGAGGGAAGAACACCGATGCGGTAAACATTTGTTGTTTTATTAGATAAGTTATATTTATTACTTATTATTTACATAACGTTCTAAGCGTATTACAACAGTTTGTCACCCAGCGATAAGTGCTGTTATTCTGCCAAATTAACTTTAGTGAGCGGTCTTTGTCTGGCAGATCCATTTGCCATACCACCAGTGGTGTAGTCCTAAAAAAAAAGGCGGTGTACTATTACACCCGATCCAAATTTTAAATGAAAGTAGGCAAAGAAATGACGAATGTCAATGCTTCTTTGATTCATTAGCTCTCTCTCTCTCTCTCTCTCTCTCTCTCTATATATATATATATATATATATATATATATATTGTATATATATATATATATATATATATATATATATGTAAATACTGTATTTATTTATTTATTTTTTTTACATCAGTTACCTGTAACCATTAACTTCCGAAAAAAGGAAAAACAAATACTATGTCAATGTAAGTCAATGGTTACAGGTTTCCAGCTTTCTTCAAAGTATCTTCTTTTGTGTTCAACAGAAGGAAAAAAAGACAAACCGGTTTGAAACAAGTAAAGGTTGAGTAAATGATCACAATTTTAATTCTTTGCGTAAACTCTCCATGAAAAACTTTAAACAAATTTGTTGGTTTTAAAGGGAGATGCTAATAGTCTAATCCTATTTAATGGTTTATGTTTAGCTAATAGTGCTCCTCCCCAGTAGACTTAGAGATTGGCTGTATTTATACAGCATGTAGCTTATTTAATCATTTTAATATAAGAAATAGAGTCAATCAAGATAGTTACAACAATTTAGTTGACATGGAAAGACAGCTTATTAACGTACTTTCTTTGCTGGCTCATTACTTTACATTTAATAGGCTCCTTTAAACATCAATCAGCCATTATTTTTGATTGTCACATTCGTGCATGCTTGTTTTAAACCAAACTATTAGGAGTCTGTCTTCTGCTGTCGCTATTATATACTAGTAGTTACCTTTTTAAATCGCATATTGTTACGCGATTTATGAGTAGTCTTTGCCTCATAGTTTTCAGTGTTTTATATATAGTGTCGTTCCCTGCAGCGGTAGGCACGATTAAGACATGTGAAATACTGTTTTACAGGGGCGATTTTAAGATTTCTCTCGCCCTGAACAGATGTGGTTTGCTGATTAAATGAAAAACGAGCTGAAAACGGAGCGGCGGAAGTCTGCCACCATTTTCATGACAAAATTAAAGGGGACTGAGGCGATCATTTAGTAGTGTACAGTTCATGAGCTAATCGCAAAACCTTTAAGGGGGCTGAATAGAAATATAGGAGGGCTAAAGCGACGCCCATGCTGTTTCATAAATTTACCTGAACGTTTCAGCGAGACATCATTCAGTTGACTTGTTGTGGTCTTCGAAAAACTCTCATGAAATTTTCTCACATGCAGCTGCGATCATCAGGGGCGAATAGCGCAAGTTAAACAAAAATGCACCAATTGCAACAAAAATGCAACCAATTAAGATGCGAGTTAAAAGAACCTTTGGTATACAGTTAAAAGGGACATGAATACACATAAATTAGGGAAGTTTAATCAGAAAAACAAGTGAGTATACCGAGGGTATACGCAATTATTGATCCCCAGAAGTGGTAATACCCAAACAGCTCATGACAAAAAGTAAGCATACCGAGTATACGTGCGTATAGCCCCGACTACACCACTGCATACCACACTCCCTATAAATTACAGATGAGACTACACGTGTGCCAGAGTGAAAAGGTTATGGATTGGTAATGTGAACTTGGCCAAAAAAAAAAAAATCAGAATGAAATGTTCTCTCAACCAAATGATTTAATTCAGTACCACATTTTACATTAAAACAACAACTGAACTTTAATGTATTACAATAAACAGTTAAATGACAATGTAGGCTATCTAGTCTTCTTGTGCCTGCAGTCACAGGACGTCAACATGGCGTCATATTGACATTGTATCCCAATGTTGTGGGGACGTTGGAATTTGTTTGGAAATGAAAATCGGGTTGACGTCAGAACCCAACGTCAGGCCGACGTCAATGTCCAACCTAAAATTAACCAAACATCAACGTCTAATCATGTCACACCTTGACGTTGTGTGGACGTTACCACTATGACATCTATCAGACGTTGGATTTTGGTCACTTTCCTATACAACCTAAAATCAACCAAATTTATTGGTTATTGGACGTCAAAATAATGTTGTCCTTAGACGCTGGCTAGACATTGAATTTTGGTCACCTGACGTCATGACCTAAATTTAACTTAATATTAACGTCTTATGATGTTGTGTGCCTGCTGCGGTAACTCTGAGCACTGAAACTGCACAAATAGCAAAAAAAAAAAAAACATGAACATATGTATTTAAAGGTCCAAAAACATTTTTAAAACTGTCATACACATACACTATTGTTTTTACTCTAATAAACTCTAAGCTGACTTCAAAACATGTGAAAAGCATATAAACTGTGCACCATTTCAAATTATATTTAACAACTATTCTACAAAAAAATATATAGTCAAAATTGTATTTAAAAATTTTACAAAATATAGGACATTTTCTCTACCCTTCAAAAGCATGGTAACAGGTTAAATATGTTTATAAATAATATCCGTACCATACACAACTCTCTAACTTTTCTGATTGTGATGCAATAATATGCACCTTTTGTAAAGCTGCTTTGAAACTATAATTATTGGTAATAAAAACTCAAATTCACATGAAAGATTTTCATACTTTGTTGTATTGAAGATAAAAACCGATGTTTGCTGTTTTAGACTTTTGTTGCAAAAAATGTTGCAATTTCATCTCTGTTATTATATTTATCCATATTTTCCTCTAAATGATCTGACGTGGACAGACAGTTTATATCTTATATTCTGTTGTATATTATTCTGACTAAAATGGTGATTTTTAAAGCAAATATTTTCATGATGTTGATCTTCAAATACTTTTCACTGTACAGTAGTGATAACTGGAAGAGAAGAATGAAACTTTTATAAGAATATTGGGTCACACTTTATTTTGACGGTCCGTTTGTTGAATTTAAGTTACATTGCAACTAATTATCATTAGATTATAAGTAGACTGTTAGGTTGGGGTTAGGGTTGGGGTTGGGGTTAGGGTTAGTGTAAGTTGACATGTAATTGCAAAGTTTCTTATAGTCAGTTAAATGTCTGTTGAAGGACTGTTACAGTAAATGTCAGTGTCAACAGATATTAAGCTGAGAGTTTACTAATACTCAAATGGACCATCAAAATAAAGTGTTACCGAATATTGGAGCAATAACAATCTAAAGTTATTAAAATATGATTTAATTTCTGTGAAAAAAAAATGTCTCATATATTTATTTATTTATTTATTTTTATGGTCCCATGTAGACATTAAGTTGAATTTAAGTAATTTTGCAATTGAATGTCAATTAACTTTCATTAGAGTATTTGTAAACAGTTAGGTTAAGGTCAGTGTTAGTAGAAAAAGTTGACATGCACTAAATCATTTTATTTAGTGTCATATGACAGAGAAAAATGCTAAGGTGTTCATCAAAATCAAAATCTGCTAAGTTAGTTTGCATTAATGTTAAAGGTGTCATGAAGTCCGCTGGGTCCTAAAGGCGAGAATGACGGCTGAATACCTCAAATATGTGTATCATTTCCACCTAAAAACTCTAGAGATGAACATGGGGAGTAGAGAAAGCGTTTTATCCATTTAATATACAGTGGATCAACTCTGAAGCACTCGTCTGTATCAATAATTAAGAGTGCTGGTGAAACGGATATAAAAATCATGAGAGCTATAGTTATAATAAACTTTATAACACAAAAACACCATTACGCATTCATATTAATACAGCTATACTATGTCAGTTAAATCAGTTGACTGTTCACTGTAAAACCGAGCTGTCAACTTTATCAAATGAAATGAGTGTAGTTAACTCAAAAGAGTTTTGAACTCAGTGCTGAAGGTAATGAGTTAATTAAATACCTCATTACTTCAACTTAAATGGAGTAAGTTCACAGTACTCATATAGATTAGTTTTTTAACTCAAGTGGTTTGTAGCAATCGGTTTCCTCAAACGGTTTGAGTTGCCTTATTGAGTTTTTCAGTACTCAGTTGGTTTGAGTTCTCTTCATTTATTGGGTTTTACTATGCTCAAATTGCTTCGTTTACTCAAACGGATTAAGTTCACAGTACTCATTTGGATTAGTTTGTGAACTTAAATAGTTTGTTGCAATCGATTTCCTCAAATGGTTTGTTACCTTATCTTTTTGGGTTTTACATTATTAAATAAATAACCCAATAAAGGTTAAAAATAACCTAGCAAAGCACCACATATTTTTAACTCAACGATTGGGTTAAATACATAACTCAATGTTTTTTAGAGTGCTTTGAAATATGCATTTTTACTCAATGTTTGACGTAATCTTAACCGAAACACGAAGAGAGGGTGGGACATAGTGTAGCCCCTCCCCCTTTTTTTAAACCGCCAATAGCGTTTTGTTTTTAGCATTTGATTGTTATGATTTAATGAGAAACTGTAGTTTGAGGTGACATGAATAAAATCGTTGCTCCATATAGGCGGAAGTGACAAACTGCAAGCTTTACATGTTTATATCAGTTTTATATCTTCTAAACGCAAATATTATCACTGTTTTGCTTATAGATATCTTAAAAACTAACAATACTGATATGAGAAAGTTGTGTTTACTATTACAACAGCTTTAAAAGTGGCTCATCCAATTAGAATTTAAGAGCCCCAACCCTGCAAAGTTTTTCCTAAAACCTAGATTATTGCTTGTAGATGTTTGCTGGAGTCAAACTGTCTGAATCTCGTTTCCCCCTCAGTGTTTGCTCTGTCTGCGGGACGGTCCCGTGAGCTAACAAAACGTCCACCTCTGCCCTGTGCAGACTAGACCAGTTCATCTTCCCCAATGGCCACATCTTTCTTTCTCTCAGACGGTCACCTCCCCCAGCCGATGCCTCCACCCGTCTGTGGGCTTTAAACCGCCGTCCCCTTCACCTCTCCGTCTGGTCCACTCCTTTTTGTCTGTCCGCCTCTTTAATGTGCGTTGCTAAGGTGACTGCTGACCCATTGCTCGGCGCTCTATGAGAGGCCCTGTTTCAAGATGGCGACCCTTCTTACCCTCTCAGACACTTTCAATATGCGCAGAGGGGGGCAGGGTTGGGATTGAAATACACTGGAAATTAAGCACATTTACTTGCACTGGCAAAAATATTACCAGCTGCTTTCTAGTGGCCAAGCATGATTTTCTCACCTCGTCCCTGGAGTATCCATATGGCATTTGGAGCTTTTCATTACATTGATTTGAATATGGGAATAATCATGTCTAGATTAAACTAGGGTCAGGTGTGAGGGCACAGATGCTTGAGTGAAGTGTAATTATTTGCCGGTGAATTATGCGTAGTGCGTGGTAAACCTTGAATGTGTTTTCATGGTGTCAAACGATCTGATCTGGGCCCTTTAAGTGCATAGTTCATGTCTTTGGTTTCTTGTGTGGATTTAGTTAAATAGACTGAGGGCATGTGTAGTGACTTGCATGTGTTAGTCTTGGGTTCAGGTGTAACCAGATATTACTTTAAGTTCTGAGGTTGCAATATTTCCACCCGATTCGAATGTGATCATTTGATTGAATGGGCGTTATCATTGGTTATCAGCTGATAGATATGGGCCAGTAGGGGCCTTCTGCACCTACTGGTAGGTTTAGAAGACCGTTATCATCCATCCACATGGTTAATCAGCTATAGATCACATACGGCTTCGGCCGGAAGTTAAGAAGAATTATTTTAATTATTTATTACATTTCCCATTAATTAATATTTTAATAACATCTACACTTACTCCAACCCTAAACCTAACCATCACAGTAATGTAAAAGCAGATCTAGATCTGAAGTCTTCTCTATTAGTATAGCTGATTAACCATGTGGATGGATGATAACTACCAGTAGGCGCAGAAGGCCCCTGCTGGCCCATATCTATCAGCTGATAACCACTGATAATGCCCAGTCAATCGAGTGATGAAAATCGAAACGGGTAATATTTCTATGTATTTTTATCTGTAGCTGAAAAAAATAGCCTGATCAGTCAGGAGACGAAACATAACTATTTTACGTATTGTCAGAAAAGTGAAAAATTCATAATAATTCGAAAGATTGAAAACGTACGGTTTTTAAATAAGGTGCATTTCCAAACCCCACCCCTAAACCCTAGTCTTCATTGGAGGAGGAGCAGCTTGAACTTAAATGTATGAATGAGATCGTACAAATGAATATGAATTATGCCGCGCTCACACTAGAGTTTGAACATGCGGAATTCTATTGTACTGCACTACGAAAGGATTAAACAAGATGATTAGTTATTTAAAAAAGTGAGCGATTGGTCCATATTTTACATTTCTGTACAGAGAGGTCATGTTTTGAATTTTGCAATACAGCGAACTGCGAAACTTGTCACAAAAGTTTTCGTTTCCGGTATGACGCATTTGTGTGCATATGAATGGAAGTCTATGGGGGAAAAGTCCAGTATGACTGCAGTTTTAGCCACTAAATCTAGACATTACGAACTTGTCAGACAAGTTTTCGCTTTCGGTCTGACACATTTGTGTGCATATGAATCAATGTCTATGGGGCGAAAAGTCCAGTATGACCGTGGCTTTAGCCACTAAATCAAAACGTTATGAACTTGTCGTATGAGTTTTTGTTTCCGGTCTGACGCATTTGCATGTGTATGAATGGAAGTCTATGGGGCGAAAAGTCCAGTGTGACTGCGGCTTTAGCCACTAAATCAAAACGTTACGAACTTGTCATACGAGTTTTCATTTCCGGTCTGACTCATTTGCGTGTGTATGAATGGAAGTCTATGGGGCGAAAAGTCCAGTGTGACTGCGGCTTTAGCCACTTCAAGAGTTCACACTTAGCTGATGATTAATTATAAGCTTGTTTGGCATGCTGTCCCGGGAGAGAGCCCGGGGCTCCCTCCCGTTGCAAGGTGAGAGGGGAGATCGAGCTCAGGTAGTGATTGAAGAGCAGATAGTAGTTCTCTTTAACGAGATAGGTACTAGATAGGGAGCAAGTCTATTGTGTTGATTAATCAATAACTTAGGTTGCATGTTTTTAATCAGTGGGAGGAAACCGGAGAACCCGGGGGAAACCCACGTGAGCACGGGGAGAACATGCAAACTCCGCACAGAAATGCCCACTGGTTGGTAAAGCCTAGAACCATTGACAATCTTGCTGTGAGGCAACAGCGCTAAGCGCTGGGCCACCGTGTCACCCATCTAGGAAAGAGGAGGAGTAGGGGTGAAAGGGGGGATTCTTCAAAGCGAAGATAGCGGTGATATGAAACCCGGGGTATTTATAGTAGCTTAGGGATCATCTGATTGGTGCGTAGTGAATTGGATAATGTGGGTCCAGCCGCAATTATAAGCATGTGATCCTCTCGAAATTAGTTTATAAATAAACTTCACTAAATCCAAACGTTACGAACTTGTCATACGAGTTTTCATTTCCGGTCTGACGCATTTGCATGCATATGAATGAACGTCTATTGGGCGAAAACTTCAGTGGAACCACAGCTTTAGCCACTAAATCAAAACGTTACGAACTTGTCATACAAGTTTTCGTTTCCGGTCTGACGCAATTGCGTGTGTATGAATAGAAGTCTATTGGGCGAAAGGTCCAGTGTGACCGCGGCTTTAGCCACTAAATCAAAATGTTGCGAATTGCAGCTGGAAATGAACTTGATATGAAAATATATATTGGTATGATAATGATCAGCTGCTGTGGCAGTTTTGTTCAAAAACAGATGGAATTTATAAGCCATTTAAACAACGTTTTCATCCAAAATGGCAATATTTCTATATAAAATATACTTTTTGCCTGCTCGTTTACACAACAATGCCATATTGGGACTGGAAATGCATAAATTCGCAAAAGCCACTGTTTTCGTGTCCTGAAAATGAGTCATTGAAAATGATGATGTCATCCACATACATGGAATGTGTTTAGGGAAGTGTAGATTAAAGGCAAGTGC
The DNA here is from genome assembly GCA_903798195.1 of Danio kyathit. Lineage (NCBI taxonomy): Eukaryota > Metazoa > Chordata > Actinopteri > Cypriniformes > Danionidae > Danio > Danio kyathit. The sequence goes on from LR812524.1 coordinate 10,511,698, forward strand.
GAAAAAACACAACAATGGCAGAGTATGTTGTCGTGCTGTTGCTAAAGCTTTATCAGCAAAAGTGTGAATTTACTTCATATTACAACCAACAGCAGAGATACATTATACACACATAGCAAATTCTACAGTACATACACACCAGTGCCGTGCCACTGACTTGACTACACCAATGTTGTGTAAACATAGCCTAGTCAATGTCACATGTACCTCAGTAGTAAAAGGTTAAAGATGGAACTGTTCACACTTAAGACTTGAGTAATAAAAAATGTCCTATATACTTTGTCCTTAAAAATTGGTATTGGTCAAATAGCTTTTTGTCCTGAAAGTGATAAAAAACTGGAACTGTATCAAGGCTTGTTGTTTAGTATGAATGAAATTATTCAATACTACATCAAACCAATTGAAATGCCCATAAATGTTGGATTTGCCCTCGTAGATATTTTGCTGGTGTTCCAATCAGACAGACAATGATGCTTTTCTATCCTCTTCTCACGATCTGGATGGACATATGCCCACAAATTGCTCTCCAATATAACCCCCCTCCCCCACCTTTTAGCATATCGCTAAAGAATATGTGATTGTCGGCTATGTGGTGAAAGAACCAAGGTTGAAAGTAATCAATAAGTCGTCCTCTCAGACAAGGCCACCAAGTAATAGCTGCTGTTGGTGAGGTGGGTGTTTTAAATGTCAGCGACGCAGGATGATTATATGTCTAAAGAGAACACTTCCCTTATTTTAGGCTGTTTTCACACTTGGTTTGATTGCTTGGCTTGAACTTGAATATAATTTCTACCACCTTTATGCCCTGTATTTCTTTATCACAGTGTATTTTGGAACATCATTGGATTTGTCTTAAATTTACCTTGATTTTACTATGTTTTGTGTTACCTGCTGCAAATGCAGTTACACTTTAAATCAACAAAACCCAAGAAAACTAAAACATAATAATAAATGAGGTTGGATCCCCACCAAAATGTCCAAAAGATAGGAAATGTTTGTTGTGCTTGTGTATATACACTTTTCGAAGCCATTAAACAGCTAGAATTAGCATATTAGCTCATTTCATTTCTGAAATTGATATGCAATGAGAAATATTATAATTACACTGTAATTGTTGATGTTTTCTATTGTGTCTTATAGAAACATGCATTTTAAAATCTTCAAATATAAGCACAGGCCTCTTTGTATGACTCATAAAATAATGGTATATGATTTAATTGGAATAAGCATGAGAACAGGCAGGCAAAGAGAGTGGCCTTTTTATGATGGAAAATCTCCTGAGGAGGTCAAACCCTACACAGGTGGCAGCAATTAACTGTAATTTTTGCAGATTGTAATGATCCATAATTTACCAGCCTCCCCCCTGCATCTCTTATGCAGTAAAAAAAAGTGTTTTGATTGGGTACAGGTTTTTTGTTCGCTCTGGCCTTTGTGTCAGATATCTCAGAGACAGGCGAAGCTGTTGACATATGAAGTGATGCTCATGCAGAAACTGAACAACCTTACTTGCATTTTCAGCAGGTTGAATGTAACATTTGCATTTGTGATTTAGCATGCCGTGCCAAGATATCAAAGCAAGAACATAACTGCATGAATAATAACATGTACCACTTTTGAGTACATTGATTTAATATTAACTGTTAAACAGATAGTTCACCCAAAACTAAAAATTCTGTCATCATTTACTCATCCGTCACTTGTCATAAACCTGTTTGAGTTTCTTTTTTTTCTGTAGAACACAAAATAATTTATTTTGAAAAATGTTAAAAGTGTGTAATCATCGACCTCCATAGAAATTTCACTTTGGATGAACTATCATTTAAAGTTAGTAGAGGTGCAGCTCGAAGTTAGATAGTGGTTTTAGCTCCATGAGGAACAATATAGAGGCTAGGACAGATCAAGCACCTAAACAAGTTTTTTCCTGCAATAAATATACTGATAAATGTGTCTGACTTGCTATTTCCTAAATAGACAACTGACCTTCTTCTGTTTTGTTTTGCAGAAAAAGATGAGCCCAGCAGCTACACTTGCACGACCTGTAAGCAGCCCTTCAGCACTGCTTGGTTCCTGCTACAGCATGCCCAGAATACTCATGGTTTCCGAATATACCTGGAAAGCGAACCTGGAAGCCCATTAACTCCCCGTGTGGCCTCTGCTCCAGGCATGGGTGGTGACTGTGCCTCTCAGCCACCTATACATGCAGCCCATCTAGGAGACAGTAGTCCCTATAGCCTGATGAGGATAGCCAACAGAGACGGCTCCTCGGTTCCTAGAGAAGGTCGATATCCCAGGACACCTCCACTCTTTAGTCCCCCACCCCGGCATCATATGAGCCCAGACGATCTGGCTTTGGCCCCCCACCACCCAAGCGCCTTTGACAGGGTACTGCGTCTGAATTCGGTACCCTTAGACTCCCCATCTATGGACTTCTCGAGACGACTACGAGAACTGGCAGGCAACTCGGCTGGCTCTTCTCCACCCATGTCGCCCAACAGGCCCAGCCCTATGCAAAGGCTGCTGCAACCATTCCAGCCAGGGGCATCTCATTCTCCTTCTGGTTCCCATTCAACACCCACACAGCAAACACCCACCCTGCCAACTGTAAAAGCAAAATCCTGTGAGTTCTGTGGGAAGTCCTTTAAGTTCCAGAGCAACTTAATTGTCCACAGGCGTAGTCATACCGGAGAGAAACCTTACAAGTGCCACCTCTGCAACCATGCCTGCACGCAGGCCAGCAAGTTGAAGCGCCACATGAAGACTCATCGGCACAAATCCTCCTCCACTACCTCCAAATCAGATGATGGCCTTTCAACTGCGAGTTCACCTGAGCCAGGTACGAGTGATTTGCCAAGCAGTGCCACCAATGCTCTTAAATCAGTGGTGGCAAAGTTTAAAATCGAGAACAATGGCATGATCCCTGAAAATGGACAAGAGGAAGATGACGAAGAGGAGGAGGAGGATGAAGAGGAAGAGGAGGAAGAGGAGGAGGAGGAAGATGAAGAAGAAGAAGAGGAGGAGGAGAATGAGAGTGAGGCTGGTGAAAGGAATGATATAAACTTTAGTTTGAGCCTAGAAGGTGCGCGTCATCACGAGAACAATAGACAACGACACAACAAAAATGTGGAGGGAATTCAGGACTATCGAGAAGCGCTAAAACATTACAAACGAGGAGACCACCACAGATCAGCTCACGAGATATGTGGTGACAGTTCCCCAAAAGAGTCTTCTCAAGTCAACGAAGGGTACAGACACATCGTAAATGGGTCGGCCTCCTACTCAAACGAGGACCTCTCAAGGAAACTTCTCGCCGGAAGTCCAGGTTCTGACAGTCCTCTCACTAAGCGAATCAAGGTGGAAAAAGACCTTGATCTTCCAACTCCTACAATCCCCAATTCAGAAAATGTGTACTCACAATGGCTGGCCGGATATGCCGCGTCGCGCCAGCTCAAGGATCCTATCCTCAACTTTGGGGACTCAAGACAATCACCTTTCGCCACCTCTTCAGAGCACTCCTCGGAGAATGGAAGTCTCAGGTTTTCCACTCCTCCTGGGGAGCTGGATGGAGGCACAGCCTCTGGGCGTAGCGGCACGGGAAGCAGAGCCAGTACACCCCACCTTCCCAGTGGTCGCCCCAGCTCCAAGGATGGCCGCCGTAGTGACACATGTGAGTTTTGTGGCAAGGTCTTCAAAAACTGCAGCAACTTGACAGTGCATCGTCGCAGCCATACTGGCGAGAGGCCGTATAAATGTGAGCTTTGTAGCTACGCCTGTGCTCAGAGCAGCAAGCTAACGCGGCACATGAAGACGCATGGACAGACAGGCAAGGACGTTTACAAATGTGAGATATGCCACATGCCTTTTAGCGTCTACAGCACTCTGGAGAAGCACATGAAAAAATGGCACAACGATCGGCCATTGAGCATCGAAATTAAATCGGAGTAAATTTGATGATGTCTTACGCAGAACACAATATTTAAAGCACAGCGTCAGATGAGTATACTGGCCGAAAATTTGTCGAAATCGACGCACGACTCTGAGCCCTTTCGAATGTGCAATAACTTAATGTTTTGTACTCCTTTTCTTACTGGTTGGCATGTGTTAGCTTGATTGATTAGCGGTATTGCTGTTGTTACTGTCTTTTATCGAATGGGACATTTCATGCTGCAAGCGGTTAATTTTTACATATCAGTATAGTCGTATTGTATCATTTAAGCCTGTAATCTTTTGACTACCTACATTCACACTGGGGTTTACACTGTTCGTTAGGGATATAGACAAACTTTAGGGTTACCAGTGAACGTTTGAATGGTAACATTTTACTAAAATACTAAAAACGTTTAAATTTTTATTGTTGCTTGTGAAAAAGAGTGCCTTGGGTGTTTAAAGCATCTGTGGTTTCTGCCGTTTGCCATAAGCCTGGGGATATTGTTCAATGCAAAATGAGGTTCTTGCATCAAGTACCTATCGTGAATTCACTAAATGCAGGAATCCAGTGTATGTTCTTGTGTATATCATTTACTAGCATAACATGTTGTGTTCCTTTAAGTTTGCCTTTTGGCTTTGTGAGATTTTACCTTGTGTTTTGATATCAAACAAACAGGTATATTAGTAAGTTTTCTTTAAACTTAGGGTCTATGGGTTTTTTTTATGAAGGTTTTTGTTTTTATATATATATAGTCACCCTGAAAATGTGTTTTACTCAGTAAACAGCCAACTTATTGGACTATACTGATAAATTTCTATTTGGTGCATGGAACAAAAACGCAGATTATGTAAATACGTCCATTTTTTTTTATCAAACTCATTTCTCCACAGGGTAATTTTTAACAAATATTCCCTGAATAAGCTGGATTGAAAATCCTTTTTGAAATTTTTAATTAAGCTCAGATTGGCTATAGAAATAGAAATAGTTTAGTGAGACCAGGTTTGATGGAGCAATGCAGGAACGCATTATGAGGACATTTACAAATTCCTGGATGAAAGTCTGAATACTTTAGAGCAGTGGTCTCCAACCTTTTTATCACCGCGGACCGGTCAACGCTTGACAATTTTACCATGGACAGGGATCTCAGAGCACTGCAGTGTTTGTGTGTTCTGTGTTTGTCTGAGATAATTAGTCTACCGAAATGAGTATATTCCATACAAGCTGAAGCTGATCAGTCAGCTGATCTTGTCACGTGACTCGCAGTGCGCTCCCGGCATTCATTTAAGTGTGTGCGTCTGGAAGGTGTGAGCGCAAGCCGCGCCCCTCCATTGAAAATAACGAACTTGCGCGAACTAATAATAATTATTCCTTACATTTATATAGCGTTTTCTGGACACTCAAATCGCTTTACACATTGGGGGGAATCTCCTCATCCACTACCAGTGTGCAGCATCCACCTGGATGATGTGCCCATATTGCCCAGCTGATTGGTGGAGAGAAGACAAAGTGATGAAGCCAATTGTGATATGGGGATGGTTAGGAGGCCATGATGGACAGATGCCAGTGGGCAATTCGGCCAGGTTGCCGGGGTTAAACCCATACTCTTTTCGAAGGACATCCTAGGATTTCTAACGACCACAGGGAGTCAGAACCTTACTGAGCAGTATAGAGTCCCCTTCAATATATTGGAGCGTTAGGACCCATACAGACGGCAGGTTGAGCGCCCCCTGCTGGTCTCACTAACACCACTACCGGCAGCAACCTAGCTTTCCCATGTGGTCTCCCATCCTGGTACTGACCGGGCGCAGCCCTGCTTAGCTTCAGTGGGCGACCATGTGAGGATTGTAGAGAGCTAGCTGCTGTATGAAAAGCAATATGTGAACGGCCCCTAAAAGGCAGTCATTTGCGATCTCCAGCAGTTGATCTTCTTGCACAGACATGGTGGGTTCACCTGATTTGTTGACAAATGGGTCCTTGGCAGTTCGCATGTCGTTCACTCTGCCTTTTCCCCTTAGCAAAGAAACTTTCAAAGATGTCTGTTTCTTACTTATTTTGCTGCTTGTGGGTAAATTTTGGCACTTAAGTGACTGAGATGTAAGCAAGAGAATACGGACAGTTTTGAAAATAAAAGATTTTTCAAAATTAAAGATCGTTCAGACTCAGATAATAAATAAAACAGAAATAATTAATGATTTATTGTGCGTCCCTGTACCAATTGATCCACGGACCGGAGGGTGAGGACCACTGCTTTACAGTTCACTTGTTCGTGATATACTTTCACAACATCTTCTTTTATCCAACGCTCTTCAGTTTCTAAAGCTATGTACTGTATATACCCCCGTTTATTAGCGAAGCACTTAGCCATGTTCACATATTTTGTGCCCGTCGAGATGACATTCAGACTTTTTCTTCTCTACATTATCCCATAGTGAATTTTATGAATAGCACTTGCCACTCAGCCTAAAGCTCTGTATCTGTCCTGCTAATCTACGGGCAGGTGGTTGAGTATAAAACAAAACCGCTCTCCAATGGCACAAAATAAAAAAAAACCTACACTGTTCAAATTTTTTTTTCCTGTTTACAAGAGATTTTCCTCTCATACGAACAACATGATGAGGTGTCAACATATTATGTGAAATAGAGATAGCCTAGAATTCTTGGTCAGCGAAAAAAGAAGCTTATAACAAATATAATAAGCTTATAAATAAAAATAACTGTTCATTTAGAAGCTAGACTTTAAATTGAAACAGTGTATGTTTATCTCAGTGAATATACTCCAATCCCGCTGCTTACACAGCCATTTTTTATTGTACTTTTTCATTAATAATTAAATGTGTTGGGGTTTCTTTTTTTGTAATACTTTGGTGTTTTTAACAGGAAATTAATTTAAAGTGTTCCATTTTCGTTTCGTTTTCTGCCGCTCATGTTCATTTCTTGGTGGGTTACTTACAATGTACTATGTAAATACTAAATGTTATGTACATTTTTCCTTTTTTTTTCCTCCTTTGGCAGTTCTTCAGGATGCATTATAATGAGATTAGGAGTTCATTTGACATTTTCTAGGGCTTACGGTCTGTCAAAAGCTATTGTGACACACTTGAGTTTGCCATGTCAGTGTGTAGAGATGATCTGGATTTAATTGTTCATCAAGAGTAGTCAAGATAGTATTTATATAGAGACTAGAATTCCAGACTGTTCCTTGTTCACTTTAAAGGTACATGAAAAAACTGTAGTTGAGCTCAGCATGCTGCCACCATTTTTTGGTTTTCCCCTTAACTTGGCAGGATAATATAGTGTGAATCGTTTTAATGTGTGAAAACTGAGTTTACAAGAAAAAGAGAAACAAAAAAAAAAGCTATGTGAGGAGGGTTACGACGACGATAAAAGGCTATACAATGGCCTTTTGACGCAATCCTCTTTGAAATAACACGATGATGAGGAACAGGTGGTTTTATGATCTCTGGCCTTTGGATATGCAGTAAAAGTTTCATAGTTAGTGGGTTCCCTTTTTTATTTTCAACTGTCCTCGTCTCCCCCCCGCAAACCTGAAACATTCCAGTCATCTTTGAAAGAATGGATGTCATATGCAATGAATCGAGAGTCAATAAATACATTTAAAATGCATTTTGAAATACAACTGTGCAGTTTGTCTTGTTTGTTTTATTTTCTGAGATTCAGCAGGAAACAACGCCCACTGAACTGCTGCAGATTTACACAGAATCAGATTGTGTGCCATTTGTAGCTTCCTTCTTGCATATGTCTTTATTAAATATGCTAGCTAATTGGATTTAGTTTTTAGCTGCTTGTATTAAATTGTAGAACTCTCAACACCGTTCAAAATGTTTATCCAAACTGAACTCATTCTGTGAAATTTTACCCAAAAAATCAGTGCATAAAAATATTACCAATTTCACAAACTGTTCAACCTAGGCTCATTCTGAAAATGTAGCATTATATACATTTCTGGAAAGCACCAAATATGTCCCAGGAGCTATGTTTTTTTTGTAGTTTTTGAAAATCCACCAGAGGTCGTTGTGTACGCTTTTTGAGATCTCAAATTTCTCTCGCAAGTGCCATTCGCACCTGCTGTTGTCACGTAAATCCACCAGAGGGTGCTACTGACTGACTGACCGATTGACTGACTCACCCTCATCTTTCCCTAAAGCCAAGCGATGTTTTCAAGCGATGTTTTCAAAAGCACCGATTGACCACCGCCCACTGCCTTCCCTAAACCCAACCAACAGTGTTTTCAAATGCAATTCAGAAAAAGAAAACCCCTTGTGGCAACTTGACTTTTACCACATTTTCAGATTTTACCACATTCTCACCCTTTTATTTACTTGTTTATTTTATTTTTTGGCTTTTGTTTTTGTCTTACCTGATTTCTGGAACCATTCTTTGCCGGACTCGAAGTCCGTTATCGTGGTCAACTCCTCTCTGCATCATAAGTCTGCCAACAGACATGGCAAGACACTAGATAAACTGGTAACAGTGGGAAACCCGTCCATACGGAGTTAGGCGGTCAGCTGGTAAGCACGAAAAGGAACAGCGTCATACCGCCCAGTAGCATTCCTTTTAAAGACGAAATGCAGCCATACGTATTCTGGCTACATAATTTGCGTTCTCCAGAAACATATATAGGGCTACGTTTTCAGAATAAGCCTATGTTGGAACTGTTACTTGGGCTTTCAAGAAATATTATTTGTTTTTCTTTTCTTACTAACTATGGCTTTACAACATGCGGCTATACACAAAGCTAAGTTATTTATTTTTACATAAGGGGTCATTTACCATTATTAAAAATTTCAGTTGACAGTTTTGTATTTAAAATCAAGCGGTCAAGCGATTAATCACGACTAATTGCATCCCAGATAAAAGTTTGTATTTACATATTCCATACAGATTTACTGTTTATACACATATATACAGGGTGGGCCATTTATATGGATACACCTTAATAAATTACATAGACAATTGTCTTCAGATGACCCCAAAGATAAAAGTCTAAGGGGGTCAGATAGGGAGACCTTGGGGGCCATTTAACTGGCCCACGACGATCAATCCACTTTTCAGGAAACTGTATTCAGGAAACCATTCCCATTCCATTTCTGTGATTGGCCGTGAAGGTCATCAGTTCACCAAACTCACCGTTGTTTACCGAGTGTAACCACACATACAGGGACACTGGAGTGTTTTAAAGCCGCGATTCATCAGCGGATCGCTAATATGTCAGCTTATAGACAAACCAGTTGATCGATGCGACTTTAAAACACTCCAGTGTCCCTGTATGTGTAGTTACACTCAGTAAACAACGGTGAGTTTGGTGAACTGATTACCTTAACGGCCAATCAGTCATTTCTGTTGAGAAATGTGCTAAAATGTAAGAACGTGCTCAACAGAGCTCAAATGTTAGCGGGAAATGGACGTTTTTAAAATTTCAGTATCGATTAGTACCGAGTTCCAGTATCGTGCAACCCTAATAAATATACACACATAATAAGAATAATAAGAAATAATTTTACAAATATATATACACAAAACAAAAATACACACAGTACGCACAAATATATTTTGTATATATGAACTTTAATTTTGTATGTGATTAATCATGATTAATCATTTGACAGCACTAATTAAAAATGATAAATAAAACAAAAATGATTGCAACACATTTTGTAAGAAAAAAATATAGGTGCTTAAAATATGTTGTGTTGCTTGTTTGTTTGTTTGTTTCAATTTTTTTGTGGTACAGGATTTTTTGTATAGATATTTTCAGATATTTTTAAATGGTTTTCAACATTAATATTTTAACTGTTTAGATTTATTAATATATAAGTTATATAATTTTTAGCACTTCAACTACAACATTTGCAATTTTTGTTTGTTTTAAATAAAGTTCTGGGAACATTAATATAACGAGACTGAAACATTATGAAAATGTTTTGAATAACTGTTTTAAAAAATGTAAATAAACAGGAAAAACGACAATTTCTTCAAGATGTGCTACACAGAGGATGTTCTCAGAACATTCTGTGACATTCCTTAAAAGTTATGTAAATGTTAGCACGTAACATGAGTAAAATAATGTTTCTGGAACATTCTTGTAATGCTGGAAAACCCCTCATAGAACATTAATATAACGTGGATTAAATGTTTTAAATAATGTTTTGAGAACATTAATATAACAATTTAAACAATACTTAAAATAACATTAAATAATGTTTTTAAAACATTAATATAATGAGACTGAAACAATATGAAAACGTTTTAAATAACATTATTATGACCAAACCAAAATATGTTTTCCGTTTAATATGTTTTTAACTGTAAATAGAAAAAATGTCAATTTTTTAAAATGTGCTACACAGAGAACGCTCTCAGAACATTCCATAACATTCCTTAAAAGTTGTGTAAATGTTGGCACATAACTTAGTAAAATATATTTTTGGAAAATAATTTAGATTACATTAATATAAAGTGGATGGAACAACTCAGGCTCATTCTGATTATGTACCCCTATATACATTTTCGGCAAATACATCCCAGGGGCTACGTTTTTTTAGCAGTTTTTGTTTTCACGAATCCACCAGAGGCCGCTGTGTACGCTTTTTGAGGTCTCAAATTTCTCTCATGAGTGCCATTTACGTCTGTTGTTCTTGTGTAAATCCACCAAAGGCCGCTGTCGACTGACTGTCCGACCAGCCAACCGATACCCCCACCCACCCCTTTCCCTAAACCCAACCGATAGTGTTTTCAAAAGCACTAATTGACCAGCGCCCACGCACTTCGCTAAACCCAACAGTTTTAAAAAACAATTCAGAAAAGCATCCTCCGATGTACGCAACGAGTTACTGGAACAGCGTCATACTGCCCTGTAGCATTCTTTTAAAAACGAAATGCAGCCATACGTTTCTCTGGCTACACTGTAAAAAATAAATCCGTAAAATTTACGGTAAAAAAATAGCAGCTGTGGTCGCCACTTGCCAGTATTTCACCGTTAAAAATATGGTACAAACCATAAAAGTAATTTCTCATTTTTACAGTAAACTACTGTATATCATTAATTTATAGAGGTAATATGTCTGTATTTTGAATTACCAACATTTGCACATCTTTTGGTACACAGATAGACACGTTAACACAGCCATAAGCAGGTGGTGATGAGAAAGTTACACAATGAACCAATGTTCATCACAAACAACTTCTCCCACAAGCAGAAGAGTGTATCAGTGTATAGAAGGTGCTCAGTGTCATTCACACAGCTACTAAACACCAGTATGGTAACACGCATGAAACCAAAGTCAAAAAATGTACAATGTTTATCAATGTTAGATGTAACATAAATCTCTAATGTATGTAACTGATGGCAAAACAACTAAAAAGATCCATAGCAATGTCAACAAAAAGCATAAAAGCGATGTGCCATGCAGGGAAATCTGGTTATTTGTCGTATAAATTAAGGAAACATTCTGTTAATCAATTCAATTCAATTCACCTTTATTTGTATAGCGCTTATACAATGTAGATTGTGTCAAAGCAGCTTCACATGGAAGATTATAGTGAACAGAGTCAGTTCAGTTTTCAGAGATTAAGTTCAGTTCAGTTTAGCTCAATTCAGTGTGGGTTAATAATCACTACTGAGAGTCCAAACACTGAATAGCAAATCCATCGATGCACAGCTCTACAGATCCCGAACCATGCAAGCCAGTGACGACAGCGGCGAGGAAAAAACTTCACCAATTGGCAAAAGTGAAGATTTTAAAAAACCTCGAGAGAAACCAGGCTTAGTTGGGCACGACCATTTCCCCTATGGCCAAACGTCTTGTGCAGAGCTGCAGTCTAGGCGCAGGAAGCTGGACCTCAGCGAAGACTCGTCTGTCCTTGGAGCATCACAGGAGTCAGTCTCATGTTCTCACTCCACGATGACCACCACAGCAGCTGCTCAGGATACGGCCTGGTCCAGAAAACCTTGGGATCATCTCGTCGCTGGTCTCGGATCACGTCAGTGGCGCTGCATAGTCTGAGGGCCTCGAGATGAGTACCCCCAGGTGGAAATACAGAATAAGGAGAATAATTAGCGTAGTTGCTGTTCATAGTGTATATAAACGAGAAGCAAAATCATGTGTGGGGCACATCATGCGTCATACCGCTATGTACTGCACCGAGTGTATGCTTTGCTAAAAAGATAGGTCTTTAATCTAGTTTTGAAGAGCGAGAGTGTGTCTAAGCCTCGGACATTATCAGGAAGGCTATTCCAGAGTTTGGGGGCCATAAATGAGAAGGCTCGACCTCCTTTACTCGACTTTGATATTCTAGGTACTACCAGAAGCCCTGAGTTTTGAGATCGTGAAGAGCGGGTTGGGTTGTAATCAGATTATGGATTTTTACTGTAGCATTTTTACCATTGAAATTACAGCTATTTTTTACAGTGTACATATTTCACAATCTCCAGAAATGTATATAGGGCTATGTTTTCAGAATGAGCCTATGTTGGGATGGAATAATAACATTTTAAATAATGGTTTGAGAACATTAATATAACCAGACTGAAACAATATGTTTCCTAGTACTGAGTTGCAGCTGGAAGGGCATCTCCTGCATAAAATATTTGCCGGAATAGTTGGCGGTTCATTCCGCTGTGGTGACCCCTGATAAATAAGGGACTAAGCTGAAAAAAAAAGAATGAAACAATATGAAAACGTATTAAATAACATTAATTTAACCAAAACAAAAATATGTTGTATGTTTAATATTAATATTACCTTTCTTACTTTCTAAAATATTAAAGGGCACCTAGGTTACCTCTTTTTCCAGATTTAATATAAGTCTTTTGTGTCCCCGGAATGTGTCTGTAAAGTTTCAGCTCAAAACACCCATCAGATTTATTTATTAGAGCTTTCACTAGTCTGTATTTTATAGCTCTCAACAGGTTTTGGCTGTTTTTGTGTACTGGGACTTTAAGGCTAGTCCTCCCCGCCCACTGTTCCCACGTGCCTGTCAGCGTGCCTCAGTCTCCGACCTCGGCTACAACTGACAGACATAAAGGAAATACTACAGTAAAAACTTTACCAATGAGTATTTGATGCATTTGTTGTGAAGCTGCAACGATGAGTCACACACAATGTCGTTACAAAGTTCATGCACACACACAGCGCAGACACACACATACAGCGCATGCATTTAGCTTTGCACGCAAATGTGACAGGATACAGGTTAAAGGGTCACAAAACACCAAAACACATTTTTTGAGCTGTTGACAGTCATATATGTGTCCCACGCTGCTATAAACACTATTAGGACACATATATTTAACTAAAAAGTGAAAATTGGCTGTTTTTGCGTTATTTTGAGCAAATTTGTTCTTCCGGTTTAAAACGAATTTTTGAAGCTGCGTCACGGCCATGAGATACTTGCGTGTAAATCCAGCGTGGAGAGTGGCTGTCTGTACCTGCGAGAACATTGTGACGTCTCTGAGTGTGCAGCATTAATTCATGAGAAAGACTTTGTTCAAACCAATCAGCGCGCTCTATTGTGTATGACTTGCAACTTCATTAATATGCATGATAGCTTCGGAGACCTGTTACAGTGTTCAGACGACAGAGAGACGCCACGCTGTGTTGCCAAAACAAGTGAAAGAACAAGAATTTGGAGACACGGGTTGTCAGTGTTGCATTTATTATTGTGCTGCAACAAAGGTTTTGTTTGCATTTTCCCCGCTGTAAGAGCGCTGCTGGACTCATATGTGGATTATAGTGCACGCGACACGTGACAGAAATGAGTTTGTAAGGAACATTTTTACCCAAGAACTTTTCGCATCTGGAAATGAGGAAATCCAAAGTTGCTGCTCGTCTCCTTTTAAAAAAAGACACAGTTCCAGTGTGACTGTCCTGTCGCTACAGATTTGGTAAGTGTGTGCGATCAGTGCCCTTTGTTCATTCAGATGGCAAAGTTAGTTCGTATCATCAGCAGTGCTCTTTCAGTTTTTAAAGACATATTATAGTCAAAACGATTTAGTTACTAAGTTTACAGTGTGTTAACATCACTGCAATATTATAGTACAATATTATAGACTGAAAGATCTGCTGTAAATGCTGCTCTCCGAATGTAAACATGTAAACACCTTAATCAAACTATTCCCGTCGTGCAGGATTTTCGCAGCATTTTGTGACAGGATAGTCTATACACACACGACTTTCTGACGCTACCTACCGAGTCCTCTAAGTTACTGAGAAATGCGGAGGACTTTTTTTCTCCCATTTTCTGTGCGGTATCAAACATTGCATTAAAACTCCACTCTCCAGCAGTTCCTCGCTTTCAATATCTTGTTTGTCACAGGCAACATGCAGGAAATGTTCCTGAATAAAAAATGTGCCAAACTGCAGTTAAAGTCGACAAATTAATAATTTGACAAGTAATTCGATTACTGATGTTCATTTAAACACAGTCACTAGGTGCGTTCGACTTCATGCAGCGCTGCCCAGATCGATCGAAGTCTGTCTTAAAGCGGTGCATGCTGGTTAGAAATTTTGGCCGGATTGATGCTGCGCCGACGGCATGTGACTGTCACATGTGGCATCAAAGTACCGCGACAGCGCTTCGAGATCAGACGACTGACTCAGCCCGCGCAGCAACTGAAGAGCGCCTGCATGAACTCTGATGACGACACCAATATAATACGATTGGCCAAGTTCACCGCATGACAACAACCACGTGTGATTCAGGTTTATTATTGGACAACATCCGTCTCACAAATTTCAAAACAAACAATTAACTGTTGTTCAAACCCTCTCTATCTTGTACACATCATGCTTATTAAAAGACTACAGATATTTTACAGCAGCATCATCTTTTGTTAAATCATTTGTTCATACTGACTAGATTGTTTGCACAGGTTTATTCTGCCTTTTTTATACAGACTACTGTATTTAGCTCCATAAACGATATAAATGATATATTTTAGTAAATAACTTAAATATTAACTCAAATAAGTCTTACAGACTTGTAATACAATAATTATCATCATTGATCCTGACGATTTCTTAGCAAATTAAGTTATATAAAAATATGTAATATAAAAATATGATTCTAAAATATTTTATTTTCTGTCAAACCATATTACGCAGAAATAAAAGTTAAAAGTGTCATTGATGTACCTGCTCTTTCTGGGAAATTTCTACTGAAAGTGTAGCTCATTTATTTTGGTCATTTTGTTCAATCTTTTTGGATTAAAGGGCTTTTTTAAAAATGCCTTCATTATTCAAAATAATCCTATTCGTGGATATTTATTTCATTTTTATGTCCCCTTATTTTCCCCCTTATTTCTGATGCATTTGTATGTAGGCTACTTAATTTTAATTCATAATTCCCTTACTGTTTAAAATGAAGTTTGTAGAGACTGTATTTTGATTTTATTTGTACTTTATATCTTTTGTTGTTATTTCAATAAATAAATAAATAAATAAATAAATGATCATGCCATGTGATCGGTAATCATGACTGCAGCAACTTGAGTCCCCGAAGTGGCCGGCTTGACGGCTCCGTTTTCAACTCCGCCCCCGCCTGCGCTCGGCTAATCTCGTTGATCACCGGCTGCAGCTGTGCTTAATGTCGAACGCACCTACTGTCTTTCTCCCCTGCGTCTGCGTGCCCAAATGGAAACTCCCATATTTGCAAATCCTTCCCTCTTTCCCTCCCCCGACACTCCCACCTAAACAGAGCTGGACACGCCCACTTTTCCTGACTTTTTCCAAATTAGAGGTGTGAAAACACCCTGCTGAGACAGGGGGTTTCATGGCCCTTTAATATCCACTGCTGTATGGATATCTGTTACGCTAATGTACAAAATAAACCTGATTTAACGTCCACAAACCGGGATTGAAGCATCTTTTATAATTGTTCTGACTCGCGGCTGTGGTGATGAAGTAAAGCTGAAGTAAATCGCTGTAATTCATTAACATGCACTGTTCTAAATTATTTTAAACTTGTCAAACTTACTCTTGATCACATTTGATGATGATTGATGATCCTAGCAAACTAAACAGACCTTTTATTCCCGGTTGTTTTGCGAATGTCCTGTCTTGTTGATATGATTATAAACGTTACTACCGAGACATGTTAATACGCAGCTGTCAATCAATTCGGTGGGCGGGGGGACTGCACTCCTACGTAAAGTTTCGGTCGGTCTCAAAACCGCTCCAATTGGTCCACCATTTTTATGTTGTTAAATTGAAAAAAAGGACTGGGTGTGTTTATATCACCCCTATACACTATACCTACTCATATGTCTGTCCAAACAGCTTGAAAAGTCGATTTTTCACCATAGGTTTAATGTAAATAAACAGGAAAAATGTAAATTCCTTCAAGTATATTGATGTTTTTAATATCAATACTTTTTTTTCTAAAATTAACTAACATTTTGTTGAAGCTATGTGCTAAAGAGCTCTGTTTTCTTTATCCTCCACCACTGCCTGCATGTGTGGATGTGTACACATGAGTATTAACACCAGGTGTGTTTGCTTTGGAGAACCAGATGAAGAGACGGAAGTTGCTAGCTTTATCTTTTGTCTCAGGCTTTTGTGTGGTCATTTGGCTGTCTGTTTTATAACTTTAACAGCCGCTTTTTTTTTTTTTCATTCATTTTTGCACTCTTTGCTTTTCCTTTGTGGACTGACACCGACGTGACAAAGTAATCTCTCTCTCTCCCTGTCTCTTTATCTATCGCTCTGCCCTTGCTTCAGCTCTTTATGTTTACTGACCTAGAGGTGATTAAAGTCCAGCCTTAGAAAAGGATCCAGCTTTTTAAACTGTTGACAGTTGAGATAAAAGCCCTTAAGACTTGGGGATGGGCGCTGTGGGTTGAGGCATGTTTGTGCGTCTGTGTTTTACGGGGCTTAAGAGTCCAGCCGGCTTTCTGCTCCCCTCTTCCAAGTTCAATGTCAAAGGGTGAACAATGGCGGGTCACAGGGATCCTGGGCCCAAACAGAGCGTGCATAGCCTGCATACTTTTCCCAGAGCAGGTCCTGACCTCTGCCCTCTGCCTCTCTCCCTCCCTAAAGAATATATTTTCAGGCTCTCAGGGAAGATCTGTCAATTTCCCTTACAAAAGAATGGCTTTTTTGTTAATATACCTTTCTAATAAAGGAACCTGCAACAGCTAAGTTTGCTAGCATACAACAAGTAGACAATAAGCAGGGCTGGCTGACATTTCTTGCTATTTATGAGTAGAATTCAGTACAAAATCTGTAGATTTAGGGGCGGCACTGTGGCTCAGTGGTTAGCACTGTCGCCTCACGGCAAGAAGGTCGCTGGTTCGAGTCTCAGCTGGGCCAACTGGCATTTCTGTGTGGAGTTTGCATGTTCTCCCTGGGTTGGCGTAGTTTCCTCCGGGTGCTCTGGTTTCCCCCACAACCCAAAGACATGCGCTATAGGTGAATCTAAGCCACAGTGCTAACCACTGAGCCACCATCCCATTATATAAGATGAGACTGAACATTTTGAACCATGTAATTTTAATCAAAACATACTGTAATGTTAATACATGGTGTAATAAAACTAGACATTCTACAAACATCCCAAAAATAATGTTAAATAACTTAATGGCAATGTTAAGGGAACATTTTTAGAATGTAAAATTGTTCGCTGCATGAGTATACATTGCAACATAGGCTCATTCTGAAAACGTAGCCCTATATACATTCTGGAGATTGATGTAGTCAGAGATATGTATGGATGATACGGGGCGGTATGACGCCATTCCTTTTCGAGCTTACTAGCTGACCGTTTACCTCCATGTGCATGACTTTTTCGCGGTTACCAGTTTGTCCAGTGGCTCATCACATATGTTGGAGGATTTGAGACAGTACAGTACCAGAAACCAGTTAAGACAAAAACAAAAGCCAAAAAATAAAACAAACATGTAAATAACAGGGTGAGAATGTGGTAAAATCTGAAAATGTGGTAATAGTCAAGCAGCCACGAGAGCTTTCTTCTCTGGATTGCTTTTTAAAACACAATCGGTTGAGCTTAGGGAAGGGGGTGGTTGGGGGATCGGTCAGTAGGTCAGTCAGTCAGTCGACAGCGGCCTCTGGTGGATTTACACGAGAACAGCAGGTGCGAATGGCACTTGAGAAATTTGAGACCTCAAAAAGCATACACATTGGCCTCTAGTGGATTTGCAAAAACAGAAACTGCAAAAAACGTAGCTCCTGGGATGTATTTGGCAGTCTCCAGAAATGTATACATGGGTATATTTCAGAAATGATAGCAGCTAGTAGATGAATGCCAGTGAGGACGTGGATCATTTTGTTCTTAAAAGCAGTTTTAAAAACTAAAACGCATTAGTGTAAAGGTACCTAAGGTACCGGTATAGGTTAAAACACAACCACTGTGTCCGAAATTGCATACTACCATACTATATAGTACGCTAAAAACAGTATCCGAGCTTTGTAGAATGTCCGAATTGCAACATAGGCTCATTCTGAAAGCGTAGCTCTATATACAATTCTGGAGAGAGCAAATTATGTAGCCAGAAGTACGTATGGCTGCATTTCGTCTTTGAAACAGATGATACGGGGCGGTATGACGCTGTTCCTTTTCGCGCTTACCAGCTGATCGTTTACCCCCATGTGGACGGCTTTCCCGCTGTTACCAATTTGTCCAGTAGCTTGCCATGTACGTCGGCGGACTTGAGAAGCAGAGAGGAGTTGACCATGACGACTGGGTTCGAACTCGCCAAAGAACTGTTCCACAAAGCAGGTAAGACAAAAACAGAAGCCAATAAATAAAATAAACAAGTAAATAACATGGTGAGAATGTGGTAAAATCTGAAAATGTGGTAATAATCAGGCAGCCACGAGGGCTTTTTTTTCTTGATTGCTTTTTAAAACACAATCGGTTGGGTTTAGGGAAGGAGGTGCTTGGGGGGTATCGGTTGGTTGGTCAGTCAGTCAGTCAACAATGGCCTCCGGTATATTTACACAAGAACAGCAGGTGCGAATGGCACTTGCGAGAGAAATTTTAGACTTTAAAAAGCATACACAGCGGCCTCTAGTGGATTTGCGAAAACAAAAACAGCAAAAAACGTAGCTCCTGGGATGTGTTTGGCGGTCTCCAGAAATGTATACATGGGTATATTTCAGAAATGATAGCTGCTAGTAGATGAATGCTAGTAGATGAATGCCAGTGAGGACGTGGATCGTTTTTGTTCTTAAAAGCAGTTTTAAAAACTAAAACGCATTAGTGTAAACGGTACCTAAGGTACTGGTATGGGTTAAAACAAAACCACTGTGTCCAAAATTGCATACTACCATACTATATAGTATGCTAAAAACAGTATCCGAGCTTTGTAGAATGTCCGAATTGCAACATAGGCTCATTCTGAAAACGTAGCTCTATATACATTTCTGGAGAGAGCAAGTTATGTAGCCAGAAGCACGTATGGCTGCATTTCGTCTTTAAAACAAACGATATGGGGCGGTATGATGCTGTTCCTTTTCGCGCTTACCAGCTGATCGCTTACCCCCATGTGGACGGCTTTCCCGCTGTTACCAATTTGTCCAGTAGCTTGCCATGTACGTTGGCGGACTTGAGAAGGAGAGAGGAGTTGACCATAACGACTGGGTTCGAACTCGCCAAAGAACTGTTCCAGAAAGCAGGTAAGACAAAAACAGAAGCCAAAAAATAAAATAAACAAGTAAATAACATGGTGAGAATGTGGTAAAATCTGAAAATGTGGTAATAATCAGGCAGCCACTAGGGCTTTTTTTTCTGGATTGCTTTTTAAAACACAATCGGTTGGGTTTAGGGAAGGGGGTGGTTGGGGGGTATCGGTTGGTTGGTCAGTCAGTCAGTCAACAATGGCCTCCGGTATATTTACACAAGAACAGCAGGTGCGAATGGCACTTGCGAGAGAAATTTTAGACTTTAAAAAGCATACACAGCGGCCTCTAGTGGATTTGCGAAAACAAAAACTGCAAAAAATGTAGCTCCTGGGATGGATTTGGCGGTCTCCAGAAATGTATACATGGGTATATTTCAGAAATGATAGTTGCTAGTAGATAAATGCTAGTAGATGAACGCCAGTGAGGACGTGGATCGTTTTTGTTCTTAAAAGCACAACCACTGTGTCCGAAATTGCATATCTCCATACTATATAGTTAGCTAAAAACAGTATCCGAGCTGTGTAGAATGTCCGAATTGCAACATAGGCTCATTCTGAAAACATAGCCCTATATACATTTCTGGAGATCGCAAATTATGTAGCCAGAAGTACGTATGGTTGCATTTCGTCCTTAAAATGAACACTACGGGGCGGTGTGCCGCTTTTCCTTTTCGTGCTTACCAGCTTACTGCTTACCCCCATGTGGATGGCTTTTCCACTGTTACCAGTTTGTCCAGTAATTCCCCATGTACGTTGGCAGAGAAGCAGAGAGGAGTTGACTATGACAAAGGGGTTCGAGTCTGGCGAAGAACGGTTCCAGAAAGCAGATAAGACAAAAACAGAAGCCAAAAAAGTAAATGACAGGGTGAGAATGTGGTAAAATCTGAAAACGTGGCAAAAATCAGGCGAAGGCTTTCTTTTTCTAGATTGCATTTGAAAACACTATTTGTTGGGTATGGGGAAGGAGGAGGGTGGGTCAGCCGATTGGTCAGTCAGTCAATCAAACGCGGCCTCTGGTGGATTTACACAAGAACAGCAGGCGCGAATGGCACTCGTGAGAAAAATTTGAGATCTCAAAAGCGTACACAGCGGCCTTTGGTGGTTTCGCGAAAACTGCAAAAAACATACCTCCTGGGGCGTATTTGGCGCTCTCCAGAAATGTATATAGCGGTCTGTTTTCAGAATGAGCCTGGGTTGCCGAATTCATAGTATTCAAAAAAAAGTATGCAAGAAGTTCCCGGATGACCTACTACTTCTGGCTAGATTCTGGAGTGCGCATCCAATAGACGCTATGCTATCCCATAATAAGAATTCATGAATGAGAGTGAAGCGACGCAACTGAGGCAGGTAGGTCACATGATAATGACTATTGCCGAATGTAGTATGTCCGAGTTCTGTTCATACTCACATTCTTACCATATAGAACATACTTTTCTATCGGTCGTGTTGTAAATTCAAATTCAAATGTAGTACCTGCTCGAGTAGTAGGCGATTTCAGACGTAGCCTGGGTGTAAACACTAAAGTATTTTTCTCATCTGTGTGTGATCCAATCTACCAAAATGTACAGTATCTTAATACCAGGTGTAAACAGGACCCAAAAGAAGCAAACACACCCTTAGAAGTCAATTTACACCATAGGCAGTAGACACAGAGATCTTTTTTTTGGAGCAGAGCCAGTGTGTGACTCTTTTGAACGCCCTGCTCTCTGTTCTGTCTTGCCTCAGTGTTTATACTCCACAGGGCTTTGCATCGATGACAGGGGAGCCCCCGTCTCAGAGCTCTATGAGGTTAATCCTCTGTGTGTGTGTGTGTGTGTGTGTGTGTGTGTGTGTGTGTGTGTGTGTGTGTGTGTGTGTGTGTGTGTGTGTGTGTGTGTGTGTGTGTGTGTGTGTGTACAGTATCTGTTTTTCTCAAGTATTAAGGTTGGACTTGGTTGCAGCTGCTTACCCTTTTGATTCCAGGAGTCTCGTCCCCTTAAGATCTCCCGAACACACAGAATTATCACTTGGCCGAGGTGCTTTTCTTGTTTGCCCAGACAGAAGTTGAGGACCACTGGATTAGACGGGGGTCTGTGTTTTGTCTGGGATGAAAAAAAAAGTGCTGTAAAAGAGGTGCTCCCACTTTTTCACAAACAAGAGCTCTCTCTCTCACACACACACACATATGTCTGCACACGTGTGCTCAGGCAGAGTCTGGGGGGACGTGACCTTTCTCCAGTCCCTGCGATCCTGGCCCCTTCTCCTTGGGTGAAGCCAGAGAAAGGTCAAAGGTGACTTTTTGGGGGGCTCAAGATTAAGTTTCACATGACTGAGCACCTTTGTTGAGGCCGTCCAGCAGAAAGGAAACGTCCAGGAGGCCTTCATGTCTGTCTGAGGAGGGCCCCAAAAACACCCTTCCCCCTCCGGCATCTTCTCTTCTCTTCTCTTCTCTTCTCTTCTCTTCTCTTCTCTTCTCTTCTCTTCTCTCCTCTCCTCTCCTCTCCTCTCCTCTCCTCTCCTCTTCTCTTCTCTTCTCTCTCTCTCTCCTCTTCTCTTCCTCTTCTCTCCTCTTCTCTCCTCTTCTCTTCTCTTCTCTTCTCTTCTCTCTCTCCTCTTCTCTTCTCTTCTCTCTTTATCTTTCTCCTCTTTTCCTTCTCATTCTCTTCTTTTTTTCCTCTTTCTCTTCTCTGTTCTCTCATTTTTTTCTTCTTTTCCCTAACTTTCTCCTTTTTCCTCTTATTCCTTCTCTACTTTTTCTCTTCTCCTTCACTTCTCTTCTTCCTCTGCTCTTCGCTTCTCCTTCACCTCTTCTCCTTCTCTTTTTCTTCTCCCTCTTCATCATTATCCTCTCTCTTCATCTCTCTCTTCTCTTTTTCTTCTCCCTCTGCTCTTCTCTTCTCCTTCACTTCTTCATCTTTCTATCCTCTTCTCTTCTCTTCACCTTCTCTTTTTCTTCTCCCTCTTCATCATTATCCTCTCTTTCTCTTCATCTCTCTGTTCTCTTTTTCTTCTTTTTTCCTTTCCTTTTTTCTTATCCCTCTTCACTTCTCTTCTCCTTCTCTTCATCTTTCTCTTCTCTCCTCTTCTCTTTCTCTTCTCCTTCACCTTCTCTTTCTCTTCTCACTCTTCATCTTTATCCTCTCTTTCTCTTCATCTCTCTCTTCTCTTTTCCTTTCCTTATTTCTTCTCCCTCTGCTCTTCGCTTCTCCTTCACTTCTCTTCTCCTTCTGCTTCTCATCATCTTTCTCTTCTTCTCTTCTCCTTTTCTTTTCTTTCTCTTTTCCCTCTCTTCTCTAATCCTTCTCTTCATCTTTTTCTTCTTCTATTTGCCTCTCCTTTACATTCTTTCTCTTCACCTTCTCTTCATCTTTCTCTTCTCCTTTTCTTCTAATTTTCTTCTCTTCTGTTTCTCCCTCTTCAACCTTCTGTTTCTCTTCTTTCTCATCTCCCTCTTCTCTTTATCTTTTTCTTCTTCTCTTCTACTTCTCTTTCCCTCTTCTCTTTCTTTCTTTTCTCTTTTTCTTCTCATTTTCTTTCTCTTCTTCCTATCTTTCACTTCTTTTCTCTTTATCTTTTTCTTCTTCTCTTCTACTTCTTTCTCTTCTTTTCTCTTTATCTTTTTCTTCTTCTCTTCTACTTCTTTCACTTCTTTTCTCTTTATCTTTTTCTTCTTCTCTTCTACTTCTTTCTCTTCTTTTCTCTTTATCTTTTTCTTCTTCTCTTCTACTTCTTTCTCTTCTTTTCTCTTTATCTTTTTCTTCTTCTCTTCTACTTCTCTTTCCCTCTTCTCTTTCTTTCTTTTCTCTTTTTCTTCTCATTTTCTTTCTCTTCTTCCTATCTTTCTCTTCTTTTCTCTTTATCTTTTTCTTCTTCTCTTCTACTTCTCTTTCTCTTCTTTTCTCTTTATCTTTCACTTCTCTTTTCCTTCTCATTTTCTTTCTCTTATTTTCTCTTCTCATTCACCTTCTCTTTCTCCTCTCCCTCTTCTCTTTCTTTCTCTTCTCTTTTTCTTCTCATTTTCTTTTTCTTCTTTTCTCTCCTCCTTCACCTTCTCTTTCTCCTCTCCCTCTTCTCTTTATCTTTCTCTTCTCTTTTTCTTCTCATTTTCTTTCTCTTCTACTTCTCTTTCTCTTCTTTTCTCTTTCTCTTTTTCTTCTTCTCTTCTCTTCTACTTCTCTTTCTCTTCTCCCTTTTCTCTTTATCTTTCACTTCTCTTTTCCTTCTCATTTTCTTTCTCTTCTTTTCTCTTCTCCTTCTCTTTCTCTTCTCCCTTTTCTCTTTATCTTTCATTTCTCTTTTCCTTCTCATTTTCTTTCTCTTCTTTTCTCTTCTCCTTCTCTTTCTCTTCTCCTTCCGCTTCTCATCATCTTCTCTTTCTTCTTGTGATTTTCTTCTCTTCTCCTCTTCTTTCTCTTTTCCTTCCCCTTCTCTTCTCCTCTTTATCTTTCTCTTCTTCTCTTGTCCTTCACCTTCTCTTCTCCCTCTTCTCTTTATCTTCATGTTTCTCTTTTCCTTCTCATTCTCTTCTCTTCTTCCTATCTTTTCTTTCTCTTCTCTAATCCTTCTCTTCATCTTTCTCTTTTTCTCTTTGCCTCTCATTCACCTCCTCTTTCTCGTCTCCATCTTCTCTTTATTTTTCTCTTCTTTTTTCCTTCTCATTTTCTTCTCTTCTCTTCAAAAGTTCAAAAATGAATCCTAATGAGTACTGTGAACTTAATCCATTTGAGTAAACGAAGCAATTTGAGCACAGTAAAACCCAATAAATGAAGAGAACTCAAACCAACTGAGTACTGTAAAACCTAATAAGTTAAGGCAACTCAAACTATTTGAGGAAACTGATTGCAACAAACCATTTGAGTTAAAAAAACTAGTCTATTTGAGTACTGTGAACTTACTCCATTTAACCCTTGTGTCGTGTTCACATTATTACCCTTACTTTAGTGTTCCTGGTCAAAAATAACCGGTCTGTTTTAACAGCTCTTATATTAGCACAAAAAAACATTTTTCACCACCAAATTTTTATTCAACATTCTTTGGCTGTGAACAATGTCTTAATGTAGTGTTTAACATGAATTTATAGAATTAGCACTGCAGGGAAATACAAATAGGCACTGAAAATATTTAGAAAAGATTAACGAAAGATGACAGAAATCAAAATACTTTGTTTCATTACTAATAGACAGCTCGCTAAAATAACTATCACAGGGTCTGACCAAATAAAGTGAAGTTTTAATCCATCTGAATGATTTATCAACCAGCAAAGCACCAACAAAACAGTATCCTTTCCTGAGTGCTCGAATTTTCATTCAGTCCTTCAATTAGACTATATTAGTGTGCTAATGTAGGCAATAGTGACTGAGGGTATAGGACACAGAACTAGCACTAGTTATACTTTGGTCATTTTTGAGTGAGATGCTAATGGTCTAATAAATATTTGATGCTAAGCTAAGCTAAAAGTGCGAGAAACTGTGAGAAAAAGTGAGAAACTGTTCTACTATGATAATTGGTGATGAAATTAAATGATGTTTAATAAGATGTACTTGTGTTTACTAACTGTTTATTCAGTTAAACATGAATTTTGAACTGTAGACCTACATAAGCTCCAACCTTAATCTGACTAAAGTCATAACTGAACTAAACAGAAATGGAATTAAGATGTGGAGTATGCAGATATTAGTGGCATTACATGTATTGAAGTAAACACCGCAATCAAACTATTACGTCATGTAGGACTTTTCGCCATATTTTCCGACATGATCCACACACGCGGCTGTCAGTAAAGGACCGCACACACACACACACACACACACACACACACACACACACACACACACACACACACATACACACACACACATTGTGAAATGCAGAAGTTTTTTCTTTCCATTTGGCGTGCGTTATTAAATTCCATAACATTCTCACCAGTCCTTACTCCTTATTTGCATCTAATACCCCAGTTTGTCACGGGGGCATAAATGAAATGTTCATGAGTGAATGTGAAACTGCCGAACTGCAGTTAAAGTCACCCTAAATTACAGGAAACTCTTACATGAAAGCACTTCACGTAAACACCTTAATTATATTATTGTCTATTAAGGCAAATAACTAGATTACAGATGTCCATGTAAGCGTAGTCAGTAGTGTCTTCGAAGTAAGTGAAAGATCCAGAAGGGCATCCTGCTGATTTGATTCAGAAGGGCACTTTTTTGTCAGACGGCTCGCCGGTTTGACTTTTATTCACCGTCATTCATTTTCAAAGCACCCGCTACATTTTATTTGTATACGTTTTACTCAAACGCACAAACCCTACAGGTGCCTGATAGTTAGATGTGGAGCTAACATTAATCAGATTCACTCTAGTGAACTGCATCCATGTTAGCACGTCACGTTTGAAGTGGTAATTTCACAGAAGGAATACACACAGTTTCGAAGACTCATTCTCGCCCCCTACAGTGCATCCGCGTTAAAATATCAAGGTGAAAGTCATCATAGCTTGCGTAGAATAGACCCAGCTCCCAACCCAACATTGAGAATAGATTAGTGGCGATATTTTTTTTTCGCCCGATAAGAATCTCACGTTAACGCCGATAAAGGCCCGCCACTAAATAAAACTAATAATAAAAAAATGACTTTGGTGTTTCTATCACAATGCACCACTGTTCGAGCAACAGCAGCATCTTTGACCAATTGCAATTCTGATTGCTTCACAATCTCAGATTGGGCACAATAAAGGATAAAAAAGTGCCTCCACAAGGCAGATAACGACAGCAGATCCTGCAAAGCCAGTAGCAGCAGATCCTTATATCTGTCCGTGCGGAAAACAAGAGGGTCATTTATCGCCGACCTCTGGCCCGGGTGTCTGTGTACAGTTCTGGTGAGACAGTAGGGCGCCAGCTTTACAGCCCTATCAATAACAGAGCCAAAGTTCAACCCTCTTTTTCTTATCTCTTTCGCGTTTTGAACTCCACCTGAGACCGATGTTTAGGCTGACCCTCTTACGACGTGACCCCCTCACCCCGAAAACCACACGCTTTGTGGCGAACGGGTGAGAGTCGATGCTGGCGTTCATGCATAATTCATCACAGCACCAATAATCCCATACTGCAATAGGAGGGATGAGAATGGCTTGATTGGATAGACAAAAAAGGGGTGTTTGGGGGTGAAAGCTAGGGGGGCCAGAAGGAGGATTAGACAGTGAAAATATGCCTTTGATAGCTTTCACAGTCTGAGAGGTCTTTGGTTTACGGTTATTCATATTATGTCTAATCTAATCTGGAACAATCCCGGTCAGGGAGGGGAAAGCGTTGGCAGAAAGCATGAAACTGTCTTAGCTTCTTTAAAGAGGGGCTGAGCGAAGGGTTCATCGCTTTAAAAACTACAAACGAGAATCCTAAAATCACAGGACACGCTTTTAGACAAACATGCAGATCCACATGCGGACGGATCAACAAAAGCACACGGACACTTGAGGTGATGAATTGGTCTGCGGCTTTCAGCTCTGTCTGTGTGTTTGTACAGTTCCATCTTTGTGGCAGCTGGTGTTTGTGACGGAGACACTTTTATTAGCGCGCAGAGGACACATGACAATAGACATAAAACAAAGGGAAAGAGAATACACTAACAGGGCTATACTGCCAATGGAAGTGGACAGAGCAGTCTGTAAACAAGTACACTCTAAAATGTTTGGTTCAGACTTCAAATACGATTGGTTTGTTTAAAGAAAGTGTAGTATGTAAGTGATCCAATTTAGGCAAGATGGTAGATGTTTGACCCATGTGTATTGTTATGAACTTTTTTGTCTATATACTTATGATTTTTTAATCAAATTAGCTAAACAAAACTGAAACCCATTAAAAAATCACATTATTTGTTAATGGACATCTTGTTATTATTATTATTTTACTATTTTAGGTTTGACCTGTGAAGCTGGCCTGCTTAGAGGAGCTTAAATTTTGGCTCTCAAGCAATTTTTTAAATTTAAACCAAATTAAAACTGAAGTAATCGTGTTTGGGCACAAAGAAAATTCTCTCTTAGATGTCAAAGTGGGATCTTTGGCCCCACATATTACCCAGTTATGTTTGATGAAAGCTTAAAATTTGATAAACAGATCAGTACTGTCATAAAATCCTGCTTTTACCACCTCAGACAAATGTTTAAAGTCAAGCCATTTCTATCCCAGAGAAATTTTGAAACGGTGATTCATGCCTTCATAACAACACGTCTAGATTACTGTAACTCTCTCTATTTTGGTATTTCTCAGTCTTCTCTCTCTCGTCTGCAGCTGGTACAAAATGCGGCTGCTAGACTACTTTCTGGCACCCACAAGTATGAGTCGGTAATTCCGATTTTAGCTGAACTTCACTGGTTACCCATTAAATACAGAATTGATTTTAAAATTGTATTTGTTTACAAAGCAGTCAATAACAGTGTTGCCAACTTAGCGACTTTGTCGCTAGATTTAGCGACTTTTCAGACCCCCCTAGCGACAAATTTTCAAAAAAGCGACTAGCGACAAATCTAGCGACTTTTTTGTGTGTTACTGGAGATTTTTATAGACTGTTGTTTGTCCATTACTGTACCGTTCCTACTATTCTCAACGAGCTGCGGGTGATGCCGCCGGCCCCTCCCCCGCCTCAGAGCACTGACAGGCGGCCCAGTCCTCGTACAGCAGTCTCTCCTACCTGCAGCCTGACAGCAGATGATTTAGCACCGGCAGTGTGAAGGTATTTCCCTTGCACAGTCAAACCAATCTGCTTCTCCTTTATTTTAACAATTTGATTTGACCGTTTATTCTTTTCTTGTTCACAATCAAAGATGTTTTAAGTAAGAGTTTCAGAACTTGTCTGAGTTTATTACGTCTGAGAGATTACTGCAAATTCACTTTTCATCTCTAATGA
The DNA here is from genome assembly GCA_903798195.1 of Danio kyathit. Taxonomy (NCBI): domain Eukaryota; kingdom Metazoa; phylum Chordata; class Actinopteri; order Cypriniformes; family Danionidae; genus Danio; species Danio kyathit. The sequence continues at coordinate 10,540,158 of LR812524.1, forward strand.
TATACTGTATTCAAACAGCAATAAATTTAGTTAAATTGACATACTTGCATAAAGCGTAGTGCAAATATAAATAATCCATTTATTTACCATGGGCTGTTAAACAGAAACGGTAGAACGTGATGACGTCAGTAATATGCAAATTAGCGTATGACGTAATCTAGCGACTTTTAGCGACTTTTCGGGCAAAGCTTAGCGCCTTTTCGTTGAAAATAGTTGGCAACAGTGGTCAATAACCTTGCTCCTCAGTATCCTACAGACTTCCTTTGTCCATATACCCCCTCTCGATCATTGAGATCTTATGATCTCAACTTATTCACCATACCCAGAACACGCCTTAAAAAACGAGGTGATCGAGCGTTTGCTGTTGCAGATCCTAAACTCTGGAACAGTCTACCAATTCACATTAGACTTTCCCCCTCCATTTCTGTGTTTAAGTCTGTTTTAAAGACCTGTCTGTTTTCTCTCGCTTTTAATATTCCTTGATTACTGTTTTATTGCTTTTATTTGTTAAATGTTTCTTTTATATTCTGCTTCTCTGTCTTTAGTATTCCTATGTACAGCACTTTGGTCAACCTTGGTTGTTTTTAAATGTGCTTTATAAATAAATATTGTATTGTATTGTATACGCTTTTTCTTTGTTTTTTGACACTAAATGTCAAATAAGTTAAAATTATGTACTTATGTGGTTTTATTGATATACATGTCAGAGTTTGTTCTGTTTATATACTGAGAAATTACATACATAAACACATACATGGATAAAATTCTGCTTAGCAGTTACTTTATGACTAATAATAGATCCCAGCAAACATTTTTGTGTTTATTCATTCATTTTCTTTTCGGCTTAGTCCCTTTATTAATCAGGGGTCGCCACAGTGGAATGAACTGCAACTTATACAGCATATGTTTTATGCAGCGAATGCCCTTCCAGCTGCAACCCATGACTGGGAAACATCCATACACACTCATTCAAACACATACACTACAGACAATTTAGCTTACCCAATTCACCTATACCACATGTCTTTGAACTTGAGGGGGTAACCGGAGCACTCGGAGGAAACCCACGCGAACACGGGGAGAACATGCAAACTCCACACAGAAATGCCAACTGACCCAGCTGAGGCTCGAACCAGTGACCTTCTTGCTGTGAGGCGAACGTGCTACTCACTGTGCCACTGTGCAGCCCAATTTTGTGTTTAATAGACGTCTAATAGACATCTAAATGTAGACAGCTTGGTTAAACCAAGGCTAAACTTGGGTTGACATCTAAGAATAGCCCAAAACTAGACTAGTCGTCAAATAGACAGATTAGACTTTATATGTGTAGTGATTAATTTCTGTTTATTTGATGACTAGTTTTGGACTATTTTTAGACATCTATTTGATTTTTATTGACGACCCAAATTTTGCCTTATTTTGTCTCGATCACCAGCGATCCAGCCTGTGCAGATCGCTGGTAAACACACAGTTCACTAATGGACTACAAATCCTCCATGTCATGGACTACAACTCCATACATGCACTCCGCTCACACAAACACACACACATGTTCCTGATCCTTATTGATTACAAACACACAGCTGATGCTGCTCAAGGACTGATTGCACACACATAAATACAGCACACTAACACTCTGTTGTGCCTGAGTCTTCTGTTACCAGAGATGTGACACTGACAACGGAGGTAGGATCCAAATGCAGGGTTTTATTGACAGGATGGTCAGGCAAGCAATGATCTACACAGGAGCAAACAGATTTATGAGCCGAGATCAGAGTCGTAGTCAAGATAGCAGGTAAATGGTCAGAAGGCAGGCAGCATACAGGAATAATTAAACAAAGCAAAGGTTCACAACACGGATGGCAAGGAAAACGCATTGTAATGTCACTTAAAAGATAACAAGACTCAGCAACAACAGAGTGTTAGTGTGCTGTATTTATGTGTGTGCAATCAGTCCTTGAGCAGCATCAGCTGTGTATTTGTAATCAGTCAGGATCAGGAACATGTGTGTGAGCGGAGTGCATGTACGGAGTTGTAGTCCATGACATGGCAGATTTGTAGTCCATTAGTGAACTGTGTGTTTACCAGCGATCTGCACAGGCTGGATCGCTGGTGATCATGACAGTTTTAGCCAAGACGACTATGTTTAGACTTCTATTAGACATCCTTTAGAAACAAAAAATGCTTGCATTTGACCAAAACAACATTATATCTGTAATCCCAGATAGTTTTTAACTTGAATATAGAGTGATGTAATTTTCTGTATCATGGATTAGTCAGTGTTCATTTTGATATGAAATCATGATTTAATTCTCAAGAAAAACAAAACATGATTGTCAATTTTGAAAAAAGTTGTGCTGCTTATGAAATTTCAGATCTAGGGAACAAAATATAATTGAAACTAGACTTAAACTTGTAAAGGCTGATTTATACTTCTGCATCGAGTGATCAGCGTGACCCACGGCGCAAGCCCTGCTCGTAGTCGTGCATTTATACTTATTTGTGTTGCTCTGCAATAACACTTTGGAATCGCAAGTTGGCAGGAGTTTTTTTTTTTGTTCCTCTGTATTGAGTTTCTTCACAGGTGTTTTGTTTTTTCTGAATGCTACAAGTATCTAAAACTCACTTATTTAGTGGTAGAAACCAGCGGACGTGCAACAACTTTAATCATAAGGTAGACACAAAACAAAAGCTTCCATTTGGAGCTCCTTCTGGGGACTCGATACTTGTAAACAATCACTCTATTAAACTCGCGGTTGTCAGCACCGCTCACGCGGTTGTCGAATATGGTTGTGGCCGGAAGTTAATGAGAATTATTTATAATATTTAATAAATTTCCCATTTATTGTATTTTGTTAACGTCTAACCCAACCCTAAACCCAACCGTCACAATAACTTAAAAACAGTAGTTGTACAGAGAATTATTTATACTATCTATTAAATTACCCAATAAATTGTATTTTATTAACGCTTACCCCAACCTTAAACCCAACAGTCATAATAATGTAAAAACAGTAGCTGTACCAAGTATTATTTATGATATCTATTAAATTACCCATTAAATTGTATTTTTAACGCCTACCCCCACCCCAATCCCAAACCCAACCGTCACAGTAACGTAAAAACAGTAGCTGTACAGAATATTATTTATGCCATCTATTAAATTACCCAATAAATTGTATTTTATTAATGTCTACCCCCACCCCAACCCTAAATCCAACAGTCACAGTAATGTAATAATATTAATTATTGTTATACAGTGTCATAAAAAATGCTGCTATATCGATGTGCATATTGAACTTCTGACCGGCCGTGTATCCGATCTAGACTGTACCCGCCCATGCTCATCACTGCTACCAAGCCGACTAATCACAGAGCTTGCGCTGTGAATTGTAGCGACATGTAGGGTTAGTGGTGCGCCGGAACCTTTTGAGACCAGCGTCGGAAAATACGCATGCGCAAGTGTACATCTAGCAACCACCCAGAACAGCTTAGCAACGACTATATAATTCAATTTTATTCCAAGAAGCATTTCTTATCACACTTTTTGCAAAAAAAAAGTCAGTAGAAACGTGTCTTCCAAATGTTTTGTTTTTATTTTTTAAAGTATTATTATATTAGTAGACTGTCTGCTTAATATCTGTTGATACAGCTCCTTCAACAGACATTTAACTGACTATAAGAAACTTTGCAAGTATATGTCAACTTACACTAACCCTAACCTCAACCTAACAGTCTACTTATAATCTAATGAGAATTAGTTGCAATGTAACTTAAATTCAACAAACGGACCATCTAAATAAAGTGTGACCTTATAAAGTAGTATTATTTACTTTAGTATTATTATGAATAAACTACTAAAAGTATCTCTTGATGAAATTATTTAACATATATAAATGAAAGAACAGACACACTTTCATTAGTTGTTTAGTTGTATGATGGTGGTTACTGTTCAAGACGTCCAGCTGGACGACCCCATCACCCCCTAACTCTCCCACAGTCACCCACCAACACCCCCCTTCTGTCTACGGCAAAATCACAGGGTCAATAGGTTTAAAGCATATAGAGCTGCTCTCGCTGTCTAGAAGCGATCTCACGTTAAGAAAGCAGCTTTTATTTCACATAATACTAAAAAAACTTGACTTTAGCGAGAAAACATGCAATAAAGTTGAAGTGTACAATTATAAATGTTGACGCTTCACCTGTTGTCACTCATATAAATTTGAATTTAAATTTTTATTTTAAATGCATATTGAATGTAAGTGGTGTCGTGTTTGTGTGTGTCGTGGTCATCTGATGAACTGGGGTGTTTGTGGAGAGTGGCTGCGTAAGAGTGACCTTTAAAAGAGAATTTATTAAAATTCCTTTTTCCCAGACATGCACTGACCTTTCTGACCAGACGAGGCCAGAGGGGAAGGGTGTGTGCGAGTGTGTGTGTGTGTTTGTGAAAGCTCAGGGATCGTGAACTATGAACCAGGTCTTTTCCCGTTCCCCTGCTGTGGCCTGGGTTTCGCCTTCTTTACACACACACACACACACACACACACACACACACACACACACACACACACACACACACACACACACACACACACGAGCGAGCGCACACACGCACATTCACAGACATTTACCTTTGTATTTAAATTTAAATAGTATAAATGTTGTTTTCATGTAAATAACAATGATATAAATGATGTATAGTTATTATGTTCCACAGGTATATATGTGGGAATAGCCAAAAATGTTAACAGTTGTATGAGTTCAAGCTATCTATCAAGAAAAGATCATCTTCCATGAAGACACTTTGTAAATTTCCCACCATAATTATACCAAAACTTAACTTTTTTAGTGTAGCAATATGCATCACTAAGAACTTAAATAGGAAAACTTTAAAGGCTTTTTTCTCAATGTTTAAATATTATTGAACTTTTGGATTCCAGATTTTTTTAAATAGCTGTATCTTGGCCATATATTGTCCTTATAAGAATGCTTATTTAGTCATCTTTCAGATGATATATAACTCTTAATTTCCCAAAATTGTAGCCTTGTGACTGGTATTGTGGTATCATAAAGGTTTTATAATAAAACTAAAGCTTAAATTAATCAAATGTAACAGTAAAATTATGACACTTTTACAAAAAGTGAATAAAAGCAGTAACTTTTAATTACGTTATTCGAAAACAACAAAATGTGAGCAGCCTATAAGAGAATGATTTTTGAAGGATCGTGTGACACCGAAGACTAGAGAGATGTTAACAAATTCAGCATTGTAGTTATGTTTTAACAGCATATTTGATATAATATATGCAGCTGTGACTAGAATCTTACCAAGCCCATAAAAAAAAGAAAGATGTTCTGCATAACAAAAAAACCCTAAAATAAATAATTACAATTCTGAAAGAAATTCGAAAAGATAGATGGAGGGACGGATGGATGGATGGATGAAATGTATAGGAAAAAAATATATAGGAAAATGTAGAAAAAATATGGATGGATGGATGGATGGATGGATGGATGGATGGATGGATGGATGGATGGATGGATAGATAGATAGATAGATAGATAGATAGATAGATGGACGGACAGATGAATGGATGGATGGACGGATGAACAGACAGATAGATGGATGGAGTGATAGAATGAGAGATAGAACAATAGATAGATAGATGGACAAACAGATGGACATACTAACAAAGTAATAGACGGACAGACAGACAGACAGACGGATGAATGGACGGATGAACAGATAGATAGATAGATAGATAGATAGATAGATAGATAGATAGATAGATAGATAGATAGATAGATAGATAGATAGATAGACGGACGGACAGATGAATGGATGGATGGACGAATGGACGGATGAACAGACAGATGGATGGAGTGATAGAATGAGAGATAGAACAATAGATAGATAGATGGACAAACAGATGGACATACTAACAAAGTAATAGACGGACAGACAGACAGACAGACGGATGAATGGACGGATGAACAGATAGATAGATAGATAGATAGATAGATAGATAGATAGATAGATAGATAGATAGATAGATAGATAGATAGACGGACGGACAGATGAATGGATGGATGGACGAATGGACGGATGAACAGACAGATGGATGGAGTGATAGAATGAGAGATAGAACAATAGATAGATAGATGGACAAACAGATGGACAGACTAACAAAGTAATAGACGGACAGACGGACGGGCGGACAGACGGATGGACGGACGGATGGATGGACGGATGAATGGACGGATGAACGGATAGATAGATAGATAGATAGATAGATAGATAGATAGATAGATAGATAGATAGATAGATAGATAGATAGATAGATAGATAGATAGATAGATAGATAGATAGATAGATAGATAGATAGATAGACTAATGGAGTGATAGATAGATAGATAGATAGATAGATAGATAGATAGATAGATAGATAGATAGATAGATAGATAGATAGATAGATAGATAGATAGATAGATAGATAGACAGACAGACAGACAGACAAATGGAAGGATGGATGGAGTGATAGATAGATAGATGGATATAAAATGTATAGGAAAAAAGATATATGGGAAAATGTATAGGAATGTAGGAAGAACATGTTTGGATGTTTGGAGAAATGGAATGAAAAGCAAGGACGGATGGATGGATGGATGGATGGATGGATGGATAGATAGATACACGTCCTTACGTCTTGTTGTTTTCAGAAGACTGATGCTGACCTTACAACGAAATAAAATATTGACCCACTGATAACCCAGCCAATCACATCCCCCCCAGGCTGGGCTTTTCTTAAAATCCACACAATATTGAAAGGCGCATTGCCCAGCAGGAGAGAAACAAGCCTCAATCGATCTGGAATTCCTTTTGAGTCGGACTGTCTGAGCGCATCAAGCGTCTCCATCCCCCAACACGCACACATGCTTACCTACCCATTTCAGACTTCAGCATGTGTGTGTCAGCCATTGATCAATAGCTGTCGTATACCCGGGCTGCGTTTTGGTAGGTCTTCAATGCCCCTCACCCTCAGCATTCATAGACACCCGGATTATAATGAGGGATCCGGCTTTCACAGACAATCTGAGGGGGTGTCAGACAGAGCCAAGGGCCCAGACGGGGGGCCCCCCATGCCGGGGTCACACCACAAGGCCAAGGTCTTTGTCCCACCCCCTCGCTTTCTCTGTCCCGTCCTGGCTTCTTTGACCCACAAGACTGTCTGTGCAGGAAGGAGAAGAAGAAAGGGGGGTTTGCACTGACCAAATTCAATAATTGTGGATGTCATTGATTTTTTGTGTGTGTGTAGTATGTGTTAAGTGTGTGTGCGTCAATAGTTCTTTCATTGAATCAATTTGTAGAATGGAAAACTGATGTATGAAAAATGATCTGCAAAATTGATTTAAAGGTCTGGAGAAAAAATGAAAGTATTTTTATTTGGATGCGCCTGTCGAATTAAGACAATTATGTCCATATTCAGATGTTCAAATAGTTTTTAGTATAATAATAATAATACTGTTATATAATTGCAATTAACTGTTAATTGTAATATATATTGTTCTTTTAAACAAAAAAATTCTTCATTCATTTATTTATTTTCCTTCGGCTTAGTCCCTCTATTCTTCACAGAGGTGGGTAGAGTATCCAAAATCTATACTCAAATAAAAGTACAAGTACTTGCAGATATTTTTACTCAAGTACAAGTAAAAGTAACAATCTTAAAAGTTACTCGAGTAAAAGTAAAAAATATCTGATGAAAAAATTACTCAAGTAAATAGTTACTAGTTACTTTTCATTTTATATATAAATAATATAATATATATAATATATAGGGGCAACCCAGTGGCGCAGTAGGTAGTGCTGTTGCCTCACAGCAAGAACGTCGCTGAGTCGCAGGTTCGAACCTCGGCTGGGCTGGGTCAGTTGGCGTTTCTGTGTGGAGTTTGCATGTTCTCCCTGGGTTCGCGTGGGTTTCCTCCGGGTGCTCCGGTTTCCCCCACATTCCAAAGACATGCAGTACAGGTGAATTGGGTAAGCTAAATTGTCCACAGTGTATGAGTGTGAATGTGTGTGTGGAAGTTCCCAGAGATGGGTTGCGGCTGGAAGGGCATCCGCTGCGTAAAATCGTGCTGGATAAGTTGGCGGTTCATTCCGCTGTGGCGACCCCGCAAGGGACAAAGCCGACAAGAAAATGAATGAATGAATATAATATATAATAAATAAATAGTTGAAGTCAGAATTATTAGCCCCCCTGAATTATTAGCCCCCCTGTTTACTTTTTCCCCAATTTCTGTTTAACAGAGAGAAGATTTCTTCAACACATTTCTAATCATAATAGTTTTAATAACTCATTTCTAATAACTGATTTATTTTATCTTTGCCATGATGACAGTAAATAATATCTGACTAGATATTTTTCAAGACACTTCTATACAGCTTAAAGTGACATTTAAAGGCTTAACTATGTTAATTAGGTTAACTAGGCAGGTTAGGGTAATTAGGCAAGTTATTGTATAATGATGGTTTGTTCTGTAGACTATCGAAAAAAAATTTTAGCTTAAAGGGGATAATAATTTTGTCCTTAAAATGGTGTTTAAAAAATTAATAACTGCTATTATTCTAGCCGAAATTAAACAAATAAGACTTTCTCCAGAAGAAAAAATATTATCAGACATACTGTGAAAATTTCCTTGCTCTGTTAAACATCATTTGGGAAATATTTAAAAAAGAATAAAAATTCAAAAAGGGGCTAATAAATCTGACTTCAACTGTATGTATATGTGTGTGTGTGTGTGTATATATATATATATATATATATATATATATATATATATATATATATATATATATATATATATATATATATATATATATACACACACACACACACACATTTATATATATATATATATATATATAGACACATATATACATATACACACACACACATATATATATATGAAGTCAAAATTAATCACCCTCCTGTGAATATTTTTTCTTATTCAAATATTTCCCAAATGGTGTTTAACAGAGCAAGATATTTTTCACAGTATTTCCTATAATATTTTTTCTTCTGGTGAAAGTTTTACTTGTTTTATATTCACTAAAATAAAAGCAGCTTTTAATGTTTTTAAAACCGTTTTAAGGTGCCTAATTACCCTAACTTGTTTTAAAAAATGTTTAATGGTTAACAGTGGGAATGACTATGTGCAGGGCTAATCAGTTATTCCTTTAAACAGCAGTTTCTTTAGTTATCCCATCGGAAATAAGGATCAAATTAGGATAATACAAACATGCTCTGTTTTAAAAACGTTTTAAACTTATAAAACTTATAAAAATCACAGAGAGTTGGAACAAATATTTAAATCGCAGTTTATTTGCAAAATAATGTTCTGTGGACATGTGAATACCAACGCTCTCTCACGGCAACTCGTTACTTTTTGATTTAGTGGCTAATTCGTATGAATTTGTACGATATAACTCGTACACTTTAGTAAGATTTGCTTATCACCTAGTGACGGTTGGGTTTAGAGGTGGGGTTTGGTGCCACACCTCCTTTTTAAAATCGTACATTTTCGTACGACTGAACTACGAATTTGTACGAATTAACCACTAAACTGACAAAACGTAAAATACTTACATTTTCTCATGAAATTAGGCTGTGTATACATGTTATTATAGAAACATGGTGCCTGTCAATCAATTCAGTGGGCAGGGAAAACTGCACCAGTGTTGCCAACTTAGACATTGTCGCTATATTTAGTCGCTTTTCAGACCCCCCTGGTGACAAACTTTCAAAAAAGCGACTAGCGCCAAATCTAGTGACTTTTTTTTTTGTTACTGGAGATTTTTATAGACTCTCATGTGTCCGTACTGTACTGTTCCTACTATGTGTGTGCGTGTGTGCATTTCCTAGCAACAAGAGCAAACGCCTGACATCGCTGACTGTGTCCAAAGAAGTCTCTTTAAGGCATTCTATATGTATTCTATAGTCCAGGGGTGCTCTATTCCTGGCGATCGACCATCCTGCAGTTTTCAGTTGCAGCCCTTATCAAACACACCTGCCTGTAATTATCAAGTGCTCCTCACGGTCTAAATAATTGGTTCAGGTGTGTTTGATCAGGGTTGGAGCTGAAATTAGCTGGAAGGTCGATCGCCAGGAACAGGGTTGAGCACCCCTTCTATAGTCTGTGCGGTGTCCGTATCCCTCAAAGCTGTTTAGAATTAAATGTTTAGAGATGGTGTGACCAAAGTCCCTGTAAGAAGTCTATAGTCTTTGGTACAGTACCTGCCTTTGATGTACCCCTTGGCCACATTGTTGCCCGATAATGTCAATAGACTGGACTGTCTTAGCAACTGGCTAAATGTTAAGGAGGACTAAGCAAAATTGTTTCTACTTCATAATTCATGTTCTCAACTTGCAATACAACAATGAGTACAATTGTTTGTATTCAATACTTTATTATTATTATTATTATTATTATTATTTTCCATTTTCATTATTTCCAATGCCTGTATTTTGGATTTTTTTGTAGTCCACTGAGAATCCAACATGGAAATCATTTTTGTTTGTTATCGGCATTGATTGTTTTGAAATTCAAATGGCACTTACATGCCTGTGTTTTTATTTCTGTAACAAATACGGCTTTTCGTGATTAATCACGATTAATTACAAAAAAAAAGTGTGATGAATTTCTTAATTTTTTAAATCATTTGACAGCCCTAATATATAACAACTTTTTACCAACTATTCCCTGGTAATATATTCCCTTATATTTGTCATACATTCATATGTTCGATTTTTCTCAATCCCCACTTGTTTTTAAGGTTGCTTCTTCCTGCTTTCTGACTTCTCCTCTGTCCTCAGAAGACCATGGTCAGCTCGGCTCACAGCGGAAGATAAGAAGAAGAGAGACAGCGTTTACCACCACTGATAAAATATAATTGGCAAGTAATAAAACGATAACCAGAAAGCAGAAAGGCCGACAGACAGAGAAACCAACTGAGAACTCCTGGAAATGATTGATAGTGCTGTTGACACCTTTGTCCACTGACAGCCGCAATCACCAACGCTCTGTATGTGTGTGTGTGTAGTCCAGCATTCAATCTCTCTTTTATGACTATTTTACAGCATCACACTCTTCTGGGAAATGAGAAATATTAGATGCTTTTACAGTATGTGTTGAGAAGATGATAGGTCTTCCTGAAGAAACTGTCCTTTGGCCACACACACACACACACACACACACACACACACATAGACAATCCTCTGGGACTGGAGTGTAGCATTTGTCTGCATGTAAAGCTGTTCAGGGAGATGCAGAGGTCAGATGTGTCTGGAAAAAGAAAAAAAAATGTATCTTTGTAGATCTCTAAAACACACACACACATGCACACCTGTCTTTATTAACCCATGGCTTTGCTGATCCGCATGGGGTACGCTATGAAAACATAAAACATGTTGTTGTGCTTTATGTTCACATTGCATGATGTAAATGTCATAAACTCTGTGTGGTTTCTGCGGGTCTGCAACCCAATGGTTCACAGTGAGAGACTATAGTTGTAGGACCAACGCAATTTCACGGCAATTCATAACTTTTAGATTTAGTAGCTAATTCGTATGAATTCGTACAATCTAATTCATACAAATTAGTACGATTTGCTCATCACCCAATGACGGTTGGGGTTAGAGGTGGGGTTAGGTGCCACGCCTCCTTTTTGAAATCGTACATTTTCGTAAGACTGAACTCGTACGAATTCGCCACTAAACTGACAAAACGTAAAATACTTGCGTTTCCTCGTGAGGTCAGGCTGGTAGGACACATTTGGTCACCCACATCAAAATCTGAAGGAGATATTTTTAATTAAATGAAGCACATTATATTTACAGAAGATCTGCTATAATTAATAATTAATAATTCCTTACATTTATATAGTGCTTTTCTGGGCACTCAAAGCGCTTTACACATAGGGGGGGATCTCCTCATCCACCACCAGTGTGCAGCATCCACCTGGATGACGCGACGGCAGCCATTTTGCGCACACCACACACCAGCTGATTGGTGGAGAGGAGACAGAGTGATTAAGCCAATTATGGTATGGGGATGGTTAGGAGGCCATGATGGACAGAGGCCAGTGGGCAGATTTGGCCAGGATGCCGGGGTTATACCCCTACTCTTTATCGAAGGACATCCTGGGATTTTTAACGACCACAGAGAGTCAGGACCTCGGTTTAACGTCTCATCCGAAAGACGGCGCTCACTGAGCAGTATAGAGTCCCCGTCACTATACTGGGGCATTAGGACCCACACAGACCGCAGGTTGGGCGCCCCCTGCTGGCCTCACTAACACCACTTCCGGCAGCAACCTAGCTTTCCCATGTGGTCTCCCTTCCAGGTACTGACCGGGTGCAGCCCTGCTTAGCTTCAGTGGGCGACCATGTGAGAGTTGCAGAGAGCTAGCTGCCGGCACTAATACACTTATTAAGTCATGACGTAATAAGCAGACAGGCACTTCTGGAAAGAATTCACACTCAAAAGCCACTTTTTGCCCTCCCCCTTGTTTTTTTTTTTTTTTTTTTTTGGCTGGCATTAGTGAGCGCTGAACTTCTGAAGTGGTCTGGAACTGCTTAGGTAAATAATGTGGCTCCTTGTTTTATATATGTGGCTTTGCATGCTCTTGTAATTATGTGTCATTTTCTCTCTCACTCTTTATCTCATCTTGCGCATGTGTGTCATATTTACAGATGTGATTTGGTATGACACAGTTTTAGAGACATAAATAAAATGTTCTTTCAAGTCAACTGTATTATTAAAGATCTGCTGCAGAACTAATACGCTTATTGAGTCATGACGTATCGGTGACGTATGGAGTAGTTAATGAGAAATGTTTGTTTATGACCACTTTTTAGTCATATCACTAAAGTGAATTTCAAATAAAATCATGGTCTACACAACAGTCTCTGGACTTGATGCTTCACAAACATTAATATTTTAACAATTTATAAAACATGTATCACTTACTGGCCATCTGACATTATTTATATACATCGTCACCTTAGAATTATAAGGTTCTATCTGACATTTTTGTCAAAATTGAGTTATTGACCTATTCTTATTAAATGACAACTTATTTACATTATGGGCTGTTTTTTAAGTTGTTTACATTTTAAGACTTTTTTATTTAAAAAAACAAATGTCACACAAATATTGTTTGCTATGGAATGCAAAATTGTTGAAGCTCAATATCTCAAAATCATTCAGAACGGAGATAGAACCTTATAATTCCAAGGTGGCGATATATAACTTTATTAAACGGATTTGATTGTAATAAAGTAGGAAAAGTCTGTAAAATAACAGTGTTTCTCTGTAAAACTCTTATTGTGTAACTTTATTAAACGGATTTGATCATAATAATCTAGGAGAAGTCTGTAAAATAACAGTGTTTCTCTGTAAAACTCTTATTGTGTAACTTTATTAAACGGATTTGATCATAATAATCTAGGAGAAGTCTGTAAAATAAGTGTTTCTCTGTAAAACTCTTATTGTGTAACTTTATTAAACGGATTTGATCATAATAATCTAGGAGAAATCTGTAAAATAACAGTGTTTCTCTGTAAAACTCTTATTGTGTAACTTTATTAAACGGATTTGATCATAATAATCTAGGAGAAATCTGTAAAATAACAGTGTTTCTCTGTAAAACTCTTATTGTGTAACTTTATTAAACGGATTTGATCATAATAATCTAGGAGAAGTCTGTAAAATAACAGTGTTTCTCTGTAAAACTCTTATTGTGTAACTTTATTGAATTTATTTGATCATAATAATCTAGAAGAAGTCTGTAAAATAACAGTGTTTCTCTGTAAAACTCTTATTGTGTAACTTTATTGAATGTATTTGATCATAATAATCTAGAAGAAGTCTGTTTCTATGTTCCTTTTTTTTACGATTTTTTTTTTTACAGTGTACAGTTGAAGTCAGAATTATTAGTCCCCTTTGATTTTTTTTTTTCTCTTTTTAAATATTTTGCAAATGATGTTTAACAGAGCAAGGACATTTTCACAGTATGTCTGATAATATTTTTTTCTTCTGGGGAAAGTCTTATTTGTTTTATTTCAGCTAGAATAAAAGCAGTTTTTAATTTTTTAAACTCTTTTTATTGTCCAAATAATTAGCCTCTTTACGCTATATTTTTTTCGACTGTCTATAGAACAAACCATCGTTATACAATAACTTGCTCTTGTAATTATGTGTCATTTTCTCTCTCACTCTTTATCTCATCTTGCGCATGTGTGTCATATTTACAGATGAGATTTGGTATGACAAAGTTTTAGAGACATAAATAAAATGTTCTTTCAAGTCAACTGTATTATTAAAGATCTGCTGCAGAACTAATACGCTTATTAAGTCATGACGCGTTGGTGACGTATGGAGTAGTTAATGAGAAATGTTTGTTTTATACTCATTTTATACTCTTTTTAAATATATAATATAAAATAAATATGAATAAACATCTGTCCCCAGAATGTGTCTGTAAATCTTAAGGAAACACTTATAATATATTCTAACAATATATTATACTGTAAGTTCATTCATTTTCTTTTCAGCTTAGTCCTTTTATTAATCTGGGGTCGCCACAGTGAAATGAACCGCCAACTTATCCAGCACATGTTTTACACAGCGGATGCCCTTCCAACTGCAACCCAACACTGGGAAACACCCACACACCCTCTTGCACACACTCACAATACACTATGGACAATTTAGCTAATTCAGTTCACCTGTACCGCATGTCTTTGGAATGTGGGGGAAACCAGAGCACCCGGAGGAAACCCACGCAAACACGAAAAGAACATGCAAACTCCACACAGAAATGCCAACTTACCCAGCCGGGGCTTGAACCAGCGAGCTTCTTGCTGTGAGGCGATTTTGCTACCACCTGCGCTACCATGTTGCCCATGTATTATAAGTAATATTATATATTTGACCTTTCTGTACTTTCTGTAGAATATTGAATGGAAGCAACAGCAGCTTTCACGTGTCTCTTTAAATGCAAATGACCTGCTGCTCCCCTCCCATATTTACCAACATAAGCTCATTCTGAAAACGTAGCCCTATATACATTTCTGGAGATTGTGAATTATGTAGAAAGAGGTACGTATTGGCTGCATTTTGTCTTTAAAACGAATGCTACGAGGTGGTAGGACGTCGTTCCTTTTCACGCTTATCAGCTGACCGATTACCGATTATTACGGCTTTTCCGGTGTTACAAGGTTGTCCAGTAGCTCGCCATGTACGCGGACTTGAGACACAGAGAGGAATTGACCACGATGACAGAGTTCGAGTCCGGTGAAGAACATTTCCAGATAGCGAGAAGGACAAAAACAGAATCCAAAAAATAAATAAACAGGTAAATAACAGGGTGAGAATGTGGTAAAATCTGAAAGCGAGGTAAAAATCAGGCGAGGGCTTTTCTTTTTCTGGATTGCTTATTAAAACTGTTGGGTTGGGTTTAGGGAAGTGGGTGGGCGCTGGTCAATCGGTGCATTTGAAAACACTATTGGTTGGGTTTAGGCAAGGAGAAGGGTGGGTCAGTCGATTGGTCAGTCAGTCAGTCATTCAGTTAGTCAGTCAACAGTGGCCTCTGGTGGATTTATGCGAGAAGAGCAGGCTCGGCGAGAGAAATTTGAGATCTCAAAAAGCATACACAGCGACCTCTGGTGGATTCACAAAAACTGCAAAAAACCTTTTATTAATACTATTACGAGATAAATGCGGAGTCATTACAGCTAATGTCACTGATACTCCAGCAACAACATACAAACATGAGAATGTATTTAAAGCTTTGTCAGTTTAAACTCCTAAATTCTTTTCTTTCTGTTTTTTTCTAGGCTTAAAGACATAAAGTGCATACACAGAAAGCCTGCTGTCATAATAAGGAAGTTCTATTTCAAATCAACTGTAAAATATACACGAACTGGTTAAATAATAAGGTTGGCTCTGGTTGTGAATATAAACAATTGGAAAGAAATTGCATGTATATCAGTATATTATATCTGTGAAACAGGATGTGTTGAACATAAGGACAAAACACCACTGACAAATACTCAGACAGACTATTGGGTGGCACTTTTTTGAATTTGGGATATGTGATGTACATTTATGAAAGAAATCTCAGATTTACAGTCGAAGCATTTGCAGGAGTTTAAAAACTGAACTTTCTGGTATTGAGGAGAAAATTCCGACTAACGTTGTGCTTTCTTTGCTAACCCTTTTCATGCTCAAACAGCAACATTACCCATGAAAGGAAGTAAAAAGTAGATTAAAATGATCTATTTAAAGGGATAGTTCACCCAAAAAGGAAAATTCCTTCATTATTTACTCCCCCTTGACTTGTTGCAAACCAGTTTGAGTTTCTTTCACAGAAAAAGATAATTTGAAGAATGCTGGAAACCGGTAACCATTTACTTTGTATTTGGGTAACACTTTATTTTGATGGTTCATTTGAGTATTAGTAGGCTGTCTGCTTCATTTCTGCTGATGCTGCTCCTTCAACAGACATTTAACTGACTATAAGAAACTTTGCAAGTACATGTCAACTTACACTAACCCTAACCCTAACCTAACAGTCTATTTATAATCTAATGAGAATTAGTTGGCATGTAGATGCAATGCAACTTAAATTCAACAAACGGACCATCAAAATAAAGTGTGACCTGTATTTGTTATTCCTACATAGATGTCAGTGGTTACCAGTTGCAAACATTCTTCAAAATATCTTCTCTTGTGTTTTTAAAAAAAATAAACAAGTCAATGATGATTAAATGATGACAGAATTTTATTTATGGTTTATTTACCCTTCTAAATCTGCTTTTGTATGTTTCTGGCATCATTCATTCATCATTCATTTTCTTGTCGGCTTAGTCCCTTTATTAATCCGGGGTCGCCACAGCGGAATGAACCGCCAACTTATCCAGCACGATTTTACACAGCGGATGCCCTTCCAGCCGCAATCCATCTCTGGCAACATCCACACACTCATTCACACACATACACTACGGACAATTTAGCCTACCCAATTCACCTGTACCGCATGTCTTTGGACTGTGGGGGAAACCGGAGCACCCGGAGGAAACCCACGCGAATGCAGGGAGAACATGCAAACTCCACACAGAAACGCCAACTGACCCAGCCCAGCCGAGGTTCGAACCTGCGACCCATCGACGTTCTTGCTGTGAGGCGACAGCACTACCTACTGCGCCACTGCATCGCCCTTTCTGCCATCATTTTGTACAAAATGTTGAAAATAAAATGTTCAAAACAGACTTGTTTATCAATGTCAAACACTCACCTATCATTTATAAGTCCATATTAGATCGTTTTAAAAGTTAAAGAGTAAAAAACTGTTGTGAAAATCAAGCTCCTGTCCTCCTGACCTCAGTTCTGTAAACATTTAATAGTTCACATCTGTCTGAATGGCTGTTTTAGATGAAGAGTCCAGCTATACTGGATTAGATGATTTGAAGCTCCTTTGCTCAGAGACGGTTGCTGAATTGAAAACGCTGTTGGTTTAGCTGTGAGAGACGAGATTAAATGGATCATTGACGGTGGTGTAGACTGTGAAGTGATCCAGCTTCCTCCAGAGGATGAGCCCATCAGGCTAAACAAACACAGCGGGGAGACTGCAGGACGTTCACATTCACACTATAGACACACATCGTTTGCTTTAAAATGGGGTTTTACATAAGTGAAAGTGAATATTTCAAACCAGCTTATATTAATGGGCATGTTGTTTGAAAGTCCTATTGTTTTACTAAATATGTTTCTCTAAATTTACATATTGAAAGTTTCAGAGCTTAAATACACCTACAAATGATTAATGCAAGGTTTCAAGATGGCCCTTAAAGGGTTAGTTCACCTGAAAATGAAAATTGGGTTATAAATTACTCACCCTCATGTTGTTCCAAACCATTTGTTCAGATCACAAATTCTCAAATTTCTTCTTGCTCGTCCGCCATGTTTGTAGTTTATTCCAATAAAGGCTCATTATTGATACATTCCCCATGTACATTCTTGTTTTTGCGAATCCACCACAGACCACTGTGTATGCTTTTTGAGATCTCAAATTTCTCTTGCGAGTGCCATTCATGGCTGTTGTTCTCGAGTTAATCCACTAGAGGACGCTGTCGACTGACTGACTGACTGACTGACCAGCCGATTACCCCACCCACCCCCTTCCCTAAATGCAACCAATAGTTTTTTAAAAAGCACCGATTGACCAGCGCCCACCCTCTTCCCTGAACCCAACCGACAGTTTCAATAAGCAATCAAGAAAAAGAAAAGCCCTCGCCTGATTTTTACACATTTTCAGATTTGACCACATTCTCACCCTGTTATTTACATGTTTATTTTACTTTTTGGCTTATGTTTTTTTCTTACCTGCTTTCGGGAATCATTCTTCACTGGACTCAAACCACGTCATCACGGTCAACTTCACTCTGCGTCTGAAATCCTCCAACGTACGTGGCGAGCCCCTGGACAAACTGGTAACAGCGGAAAAGCCGTCCACACAGAGGTAAGACAAAATGTATCGTGGGTAATATTAACGGTTAGAGTACGGATGCTTCTATACTTCTAATTTTTACTGGAAACAGTAGACCATCTGGGAACCTTTGACATACTCTTTTCAACATACTATGGTTTGGCACATACAAATTTTATTTTCGAATACTATTTAGGGTGGATAGTATGCAAATTGGGATGCAGCATGTGTTTCTGCACACCCTCAAATAGAGCATAGTAGTATTGCCAAATGTTTGCATAAAAAAGCCTCTCTACTTGAAGGTTGGTCTGGCACGTCTGCCATGTTTGTAGTTTATTTACACTTTTTACCCGAGTTAGTAGTTCTAATCAAATTCATGTCCAATGCACAATGTATTGTGGGCAATATTGTCGATTAGAGCACGGATGGTTCTACACTTCGAATTTTTACCACTAACAGGGAACTTTTGGCACTCTTTTCAACACACAATGATTTGGGACATATTAATTCTATTTATGAATACTATTTAGGATGGATAGAATTGGGACACAGCATGTGTTTCTGTACACCATCAAATTGAGCATACTGTAGTAGTGTTGCCAAATGTTTGCATAAAAAATCCTCTCTACTTGATGGTTGGTCTCGCACGTCTGCCATGTTTGTAGTTTATTTACAATTTTTACCTGAGTTTGTAGTTCTAATTAAATATACTGTATGTCCAACGTGCAATGTATTGTGGACAATAATAATGGTTAGAGTACAGATGCTTCTACACTTCAAATTTCAACTGGAAAAGTAAACCTTACGGGAACTTTTGGCATACTCTTTTCAACATACTATGGTTTAGGACATACTAATTCTATTTTCGAATACTATTTAGGACGGATAGAATTGGACTGATAGAATTGGGACACAGCATGTGTTTCTGCACACCCTCAAATGGAGCATAGTAGTGTTGCCAAATGTTTCCATAAAAAATCCTCTCTCTATTTGACGGTTGGTCTCGCGCGTCCACCGTGTTTGCAGTTTATTTACACTTTTAACCAGAGTTTGTAGTTCTAATCAATTTCACGTTCAACCTGCAATGTATTGTGGGCAATATTAGCGGTTAGAGTACAAATGCTTCTACACTTCGAATTTCTACCAGAAATAATAATCCATTCAGGAACCTTTGGCATACTCTTTTCAACACACTATGGTTTGGGATATACTAATTCTATTTTCCAATACTATTTAGGACGGATAGAATTGGACGGATAGAATTGGGACACAGCATGTGTTTCTGCACACCCTCAAATCGAGCATAGTAGTGTTGCTAAATGTTTGCATAAAAAGACTCTCTACTTGACAGTTGGTCTTGCACGTCTGCCATGTTTGTAGTTTATTTACACTTTTTACCTGAGTTTGTAGTTCTAATCAAATTCATGTCCAATGCGCAATATATTGTGGGCAATTTTGGCAGTTAACTGTAACTGTAACTCAGTTACAGTTCTACGCTGTAGATAGGAAACCATCTGGGAACCTTTGCCATACTCTTTTCAACATTCTATGGTTTGGGACATACTAATTTCATTTTTGAATACTATTTAGGATGAATAATATGCGAATTGAGATGTATTTGTGCGCACCCTCAAATCCAGCATGGTAGTGTTGCCAAATGTTTGCATAAAAAAACCTAATTCTGTGCAATGCCATAGCCTCTTCTTCTCATCACAAAGTCCGTGATCTACTTCCAAACTGTTGCTCCCGAAAACATTTGCGAGGCAGTGTTAAACATGTGCTATTAAAACAATGATCTCCGACAGTTTGCCGTGGCATGAAAGAAACATGCACCAATAGCAGCGAGTTCAAATAAACATGGCAAAGTACAGTCAGGCAAAAATCTGACACCGTCTGACTCTTCCTGCATCAGACCTTATTAATTTCTGCTCCTTTCCCTTCAATCTCACTCGTGCTCCGAAGCGCGGGGTTGAGCGGAAGGAGTGGAAGAAGCCCTGGCCGTTTTTCTGGATGTTACTGCTAATGATCCAGCAGAGAGCGGATCCTTTTGAACTCTGACCCAGTTCTGGCTGAGAGCTCAAAGGAGTCGCCCCTAAGTTCCTTTGCAGAGCTGTCAATTGCTATGCTCTGTGTTCTTCCTGCTCTTTTATTGGACAGAAAGCCTCCAGCATTACTCTCATTTCAGACAGATGAAGTCTTGCCTCATTGCCAAACACTAACTAGTAGAAAAATTGATTGAAAGGAGTTCACAATTAGTTGTCCTAAAATGGAAATTTTGTCATTTACGGCAGCCTCGTGTTGGTTCAAGATTGAATTTCATGTTTTTGCTATGATTTATAAACACATAATGTTCATGAATAGAGGCTCAAGCTGAAACCTAAGATAAAGATTCATTCATTCATTTTCTTTTCGGCTTAGTCCCTTTATTAATCTGGGGTTGCCACAGTGGAATGAACCGCCAACTTATCCAGCATATGTTTTATACAGCGGATGCCCTTCCAGCTGCAATCCATTACTGGGAAACATCCATACACACTCATTCACAGTCATACACTACGGACAATTTAGCTTATTCAATTCACCTGTACCGTATGTCTTTGGACTGGGGGAAACTGGAGCAGCCAGAGGAAACCCACGCCAACACAGGGAGAACATGCTAACACCACACAGAAACGCCAACTGAAGGCAACAGTACCAACCACTGAGCCACCGTGTCGCCTGGTATTTAAAACAATATGTTGGAAAATAAATAATATATAGGTATAAATTTGTATAATTTCACTTAGAAATAATATACACACACACACACACACACACACACACACACACACACACACACACACACACACATATATGTATACACACATGACCAACACAGACACTATATTGCTTCAAAATAAAAAGTCATTTTATTACAATTTTTTATGATCAAAATGAAAGTCCTGTTATGCAAGTGTCATTTGTTGGTGTTGTTTTGTTTGCTTGTTTTTGGTCAAATAAATAAAGTTTTTTGATGATACGTTATAGCTTTATTAAGTAAAACAAATAGATAAAAAATTAATAAAAATAAATAAATGAATAAATAATAAAATTAAACAAAAATAAATAAGTAAATAAATAAAATAAGATAAAATACACATAAATGAAAAAAATTTAAGTAAAATAAAATTAATTAATTAAGTAAAACAAAAAAATAAAAATAAATAAAAATAAAAATAAATAAATATTAAAATTAAAACTAAATAAATAAAATAACATAAAATAAAAAATAAAAGTAAAATAACTAAATAAAATAAAAATAAATAAAAATAAATAAACTAATTAAATAAATAAAAAATAATAAATAAATAGATAATAGAATTAAATTTAAAAATAAAGAAAAATAAAACATTAATGAATAAATAATAAAATAAAAATAAATAAATAAAATAAAAATAAATAAATAAATAAAAAAAGATTAAAATCGAATAATAAATAAATAAAATTAATTGAAATAAATAAAATAAATTTTAAAAATACATTGAAAAAAAACTAATTAAAATAAATTTATTAATTAGTACAAATAAATAAATGAATAAATAATAAAATTAAATAAAAATAAATAAATAAAATAAAATAAGAAAAAAATCTAATAAATGAAAAAATAAAAGTAAAATAAATTAAATTAAATTAAGTTAAATAAAAAAATAATAAATTACATAAAAATAAATAAAAATAAATAATAAATAATAAAATTCAAAATAAATAAATAAAATAACAAAATAAATATAATTAAATTGGGTGACGCAGTGGTGCAGTGGGTAGCACTTTCGCCTCAAAGCAAAAAGGTCGCTGGTTCGAGCCCCAAATTGATGTTCTTTTGACCACCAAAATAACAAAAAAAACTTTTTTATACTGTATTATAAGAAATGTGGCAACGCGATGGCACAGTGGGTAGCGCTGTCGCCTCACAGCAAGAAAGTCACTGGTTCGAGCCTTTGGCTGGGCCCGTTGGCATTTCTGTGTGGAGTTTGCATGTTTTCCCTGTGTTCGCGTGGGTTTCCTCCGAGTGCTCCGGTTTCCCCCACATGTCCAAAGACATGCGCTATAGGTGAATTGGGTAAGCTAAAATTGGCCGTAGTGTGTGTGTGTGTGTGTGTGTGTGTGTGTGTGTGTGTGTGTGTGTGTGTGTGTGTGTGTGTGTGTGTGTGTGTGTGTGTGAATGAGTGTGTGAATGAGTGTTTATGGATGTTTCCCAGTGATGGGTTGCGGCTGGAAGGGCATCCACTGTGTTAAACATATGCTGGATAAGTTGGCAGTTCATTCCGCTGTGGCAACCCCAGATTAATAAAGGGACTAAGCCGAAAAGAAAGAGAATGAATGAATGGAATTCAATTTTAAAAATAAATAAAAATAAAGAAATTAATAAATAAATAAATAACAAAATAAAATGAAAAAATGAAAAAGAAAAAAATAAATAATACAATTTTATAAAAATAAAATAAAATAAAACAAAATAAATAAATAAAATAAAATACATTTTATTTATTTTTAATGTCTTTAATGTCTTTAATGTCAAATGTTAAGAGAACAATATATCATGTTGCATTAAGCTTCACTTTTAATACATCACTGAATGTTCAAAAACATTCTAGAAATTAAAATTCATAAATAATAATGCTTTGTGCTTGTGCCATTTTTATAGCTGAAGCAGAGGAGAAGAGTTTGTGTTGTCTTTAAAAGTAATAAAAAATGCATTTCTAAACATGTTCATTCAAGCAGTCTAAGCCGAAAAGGTCTTATCACATTACAATATTAAAGAACCAAACCTGACCTATATCAAAATAATTAAAACGGCTCTGACAGCTTTATGTTTCCTCCAGCTGATGAGATTCAGGTGCTGTGATCCTTCGTTCTCATACGCTCGCAAACACACATCTGTTTCTTACATTTCTCTGTGTCTATAAGATCCCAAAAGGTGCAGTTAAATTAGAGCTAGAGAATGTTTATAAAGGCAAAATCCCCCCATAATCCAGGGCTGACATGACCCTAATACCCCATCAACCCTGCGCTCCCTCGTGCATAAAGTTTGTATCCAGTAGCGGCCCAAGAAAGAGCGTGGACTGCAGACAAAGCAGCATCTCTAGTGAATCTGTGAGGCAAAACAAGACACATAGTGAATATATATACTCTTTAAACCTGTTTGTTGATCATTCTTCTTGCAGTTTTGTGTAGTGTTTTTTTTTGGTTTGATATAAAATGAACTGATTAACTGAATTAAATAAAATATATATGTACAATTACAATTTATATTTTATTTACAAAATATAATTTATATTTTCCTTCATATTTGGCAAGAAAAAATAGTTATTGTTTAACTTTTATGTGCTTAAATTAAATTAAATTAAGTTAGGTTAGGTTAAGTTAAGTTAAGTTAAGTTAAATTAAATTAAATTAATTAAAATTAAATTTGATAAAACACACAACAAAATAAATTTTTTTATTTAAAATATGAAAGTGTTTTAAAAATAATTAATGATAAAAAACTTAACTTTAAGTGCTAAACAACTATTAAATAAAATAAAGTAAAAGAAAAGAAAAGAAAATACAAAAAAAATTATTAAATTAAATTAAACACACAATAAAATGCCAAATATATTTTATATTTAACCATAAATTAAAATAAATTAAATATGATAAAAACACAATAAAATGACATTAACTATAAAATAAAATAAAGTTAAAGAAAAGAAAAGAAAAAACTGAATTAAATTAAATTAAACACTCAACAAAATGTCAAATATTTTTTAAATTAAAAAAAAGTATTTTTTTAAATGCATTAATAATTTAAAAAAAGCTTAACTGTATGTGCTCAAACAACTATAAATTAAATTAAATTAAATTAAATTAAATTAGGGCAACCCAGTGGTGCAGTGGGTAGTGCTGTTGCCTCACAGCAAGAACGTCGCTGGGTCGTAGGTTCGAACCTCGGCTGGGCTGGGTCAGTTGGCGTTTCTGTGTGGAGTTTGCATGTTCTCCCTGGGTTTGCGTGGGTTTCCTCCGGGTGCTCCGGTTTCCCCCACAGTCCAAAGACATGCAGTACAGGTGAATTGGGTAAGCTAAATTGTCCATAGTGTATGAGTGTGAATGTGTGTGTGGAAGTTCCCAGAGATGGGTTGCGGCTGGAAGGGCATCCGCTGCGTAAAATCGTGCTGGATAAGTTGGCGGTTCATTCCGCTGTGGCGACCCCGCAAGGGACAAAGCTGACAAGAAAATGAATGAATGAATGAATGAATGAATAAATTAAATTAAATTAAATTAAATTAAATTAAACAAAATGTCAAATATTTTTAACATTTAAAATAAAATATAAAAGTATTTTAAAAATTCCATTAATAATAAAAACACAACCTTATATGCTAAAACATCTATAAATTAAAATAAAATAAAATCAATATGATAAAACACAAAATAAAATGCCTAGTATTTTTTACATTTAAAATATAAAAGTACCTAAAGAAATCCATTAATAATAAAAAAACTAAACTTTATGTGCTAAAACAACTATAAAATTAAATAAAATTACATTAAATCAATATGATAAAACACAAAACAAAATGCCTAATATTTTTTACATTTAAAATATAAAAGTATTTAAAAATAATAAAAAAAAATTAACTTTATATGCTAAAACAACAATAAAATAAAATATGTCAAATATAATAAACTAAACAATTCCATTAATAGTAGAAAAAAAAATAAAACAATATATAAGCGATGCTAAAGAAGCATAAATAACTGTGGCTTCAGTTTTTTCCGTTTTTTTTCCCGTTTTTTTTTTCAGTTTTTGTAAAATGAAATGTTGTAACATAAATATGCCTACAGAAAACTATACTAACTATATATTTGATAAAATTAGGTTTTACATCTCATGTCAAATTTATAAAACTTACAACTTACAGTTTAAAATTACAATGCTGACATTTCCTCTTATTGACATTTTTTCAGTTGCCAGTCGCTCATTATATACTGTAATAAATGCTGGTTTC
The DNA here is from genome assembly GCA_903798195.1 of Danio kyathit. Lineage (NCBI taxonomy): Eukaryota > Metazoa > Chordata > Actinopteri > Cypriniformes > Danionidae > Danio > Danio kyathit. The sequence goes on from LR812524.1 coordinate 10,565,736, forward strand.
CAAACGATTTCTTCATATTGTCCCAATACAAACCCTAACTTAATCATTTTTATAAATTTAAGTGGTTTGAACGTAAAACAAATTAAGTTGTCCCCCTAAAAAAAATGAGAATTGTATTGTTTTAATTCAATTGAAATAAGTAGTTTCAACAAGCAGCAAAAGCCATTTTTTGAGTGTACAAAATCATAGCAGAAGGGTTGATATTATGACAAACAAAACAAAAAATCTAAGAAGATCAATAGCTGTGGACAATGCATCCATCCCTTTATAACACTGCAAAAAAAGAAAGACTATTGGAGCAGACAAGAAGATATTGAACTTTTTCTGCTTCAACATTTTATGTTTAATGCATTAACTTTTATGTTTATACACTAACAACACTGTAATAAATGCTGGGTTCCACACAATTCCTTCATGTTGTCCCACAGAAATCGATTCTGTGGGTGCAAATGCCTTGTTGATGCCAGAGGTCAAAGGAGAATGGCCAGACCAGTTTGAGCTGATAGAAAGGCAACAGTAACTCAAATAACCACTCGTTACAACCAAGCATCTCTGAACGCACAACACCTCCAACCTTGAGGCGGATGGGCTACAGCAGCAGAAGACCACATCATGTGCCACTCCTGTCAGCTAAGAACAGGAAACTAAGGCTACAATTTGCACAGGCTCACCAAAATTGGACAATAGAAGATTGGAAAAACTGGTCTAATGAGTCTCTCTTTCTGCTGTGACATTTGGATGGTAGGGTCAGAATTTGACGTCAACAACATGAAAGCATGGATCCATCCTGCATTGTATCAACGATTCAGGCTGGTGGTGGTGATGTAATGGTGTGGAGGATATTTTCTTGGCACACTTTGGGCCCATTAGTACCAATTGAGCATCATGTAAACGCCACAGCCTACCTGAGTATTGTTGCTGACCATGTCCATTCCTTTATGACCACAGTGTACTCATCTTCTGATGGCTATTTCCAGCAGGATAACACATCATGTCATAAAGCGCGAATCATCTCAGACTGGTTTCTTGAACATGACAACTGTACTCAAATGGCCTCCACAGTCCCCAGAGCTCAATCCAGTAGAGTACCTTTGGGATGTGGTGGAATGGGAGATTCCTATTATGGATGTGCAGCCGGCAAATCTGCAGCAACTGCGTGATGCTATCATGTCAATATGGGGCAAAATATCTGAGGAATATTTCCAGTACCTTGTTGAATCTACGCCACGAAGGATTAAGACAGTTCTGAAGGCAAAATGGGCTCCAACCCAGTACTAGTAAGGTGTACCTAATAAAGTGGCCGGTGAGTGTATATATATTTTTAATTTTTATTTATGTTTATTTTTTATTTAGGTTTCTGAAATGTATCAGCAATTCTTTAGTGAATATTCTTTATACGCCAGCTTTAGTGTTTCATCAGTAAATGTGCAGAGACATGGAGCCAAAAATATATATATTTTATAATTGTTCATTCAGTTAACATTAACACACAGGTCACATTTGCATAGGTTACATTCATTTTCAACACACTGCTGTAATGTGAGAACATCTGAAAACAAAGAGAAGGCAAATCTTTAAGGACAGAGGTGCGTGGAACGATGAAGAGTAATATGGCTCATTTTGTGACTCCTTAGGGCTTCCTAAATTGCTTTATCTATCGCAATTAATTGAAGCAGCATTAGCATGTACTCACAAATTAGCATTTTACACACTAGGGACACGCGTGAAGAGTTTGAACTACTTCTGTTTAGCGCAGATACATGCGATATGACATAATACTCATATATACGGCACCACAGGTCACCCAAAGCTGAAAATCCAATGCGAAACGTTGAAATACTGAATATTGGCCGTATATTTAACTGCTCCTGCGGAAGATCTAATAATCAAAGTGAAAGCTCATCTGGTCATTGATTCATGCCTTGAGGAAAAGTGAACTTGGAGGGACATCTCAGTGGACCTGCTTGACTCCCCAGCAAACCTTTGACTCTTTGACACGCCAGGCTTCTGCTCCACATCCAGCAGAAGTAAGGCAACGCATACCTATTTCCATAATTAATCGATAGAGATGCTGTGAAATGTATGCGCTCCCTCATTTGAGTCCCTCTTCCAGATTGTAAATTGAGAGAACGTTTCGCTGAGTATCGGCTTCTGCTAAAACAGCAGCTCGAATAATTATTCCCCGCGTTGTGTGAGTTGAAAGACCTCTGTTTTCACTCAGCTCTTGTAAAGCGATGAACTGTGACCTCAATAATTGTTCTACATTGTGACTCTTGACCTCAAACCCGCAATAAGAAAACAAAGCGAGAGTCCGCGGGTTAGAAAGCGGCTTCATTTCATGCACGCAAACGCTCAGAAATGTAAACAAGACTAATGCGTGGAAATGCCTCTTTTTGAACTAATGTGTGAAATGTGTAATGAATATGGATGGCAGTGTAACTGTAATCAATTGCAAATGCGATTTCTTTTTACACACTCAATTCTCGGGGTGTTTGCTTTTAGGGAGTTAGTTCATTTTAAAAAAGACTGTTCATCCAAACTTTGGGTCGCTATTCGTCATAGCACCATTAAAAACACACTGCTAAAAAATAAAGGATCTTTCTTGCCATCAGTGATTCCAAATGTGGAGGTAGTGAACGCTAGTAGGCACCTTGATGTTAAAACGACATCAAAAACAAGTCAGAAATGCAAATCGATTGGATGTCATAACCTTGACGTGCATTTGACATCCCCAAATTGATGTTCTTTTGACCACCAAAACAACAAAACAACTTTTTTGATACTCTATTATAAAAAATATTTTATTCATCTGAAAGATTCGGTTCCAAATTACAAGTATAGACTGGACTTTGTGTCCGTCAATGTTTGTAAACTACCACAATACGTAGTTACATCCACAAAAGGCAGTTAAAAGTGTACTGTGCCAAAATGAAGCCCTATGTTAACAGTGTCCAGAAGCGCCGTCGACTTCTCTGGGCTCGGAGGCATCAAGGATGGACTATTACACTGTGGAAATGTGTACTGTGGTCAAGTAAATCAGTATTTCAGGTATTTTTTGGGAGAAATGTATGCTGTGTGCTCTGAACCAAGGAAGAAAAGGATCATCCAGACTGTTACCAGCAACAAGTCCAGAAGTCAGGGTCTGTCATGGTATGGAGTTGTGCACTTGGCAAAGGTAACTTGCACTTCTGTGAAGGCACCATTAATGCTTAAAAATAAATAGAAATTTTGGAGCACAATATGGGGGTTGCAAGGTGACGCAGTGGGTAGCACGTTCGCCTCACAGTAAGAAGGTCGCTGGTTCGAGCCTTGGCTGGGCCAGTTGGCATTTCTGTGTGGAGTTTGCATGTTCTCCCCGTGTTGGTGTGGGTTGCCTCCGGGTGCTCCGGTTTCCCTCACAAGTCCAAAGACATGTGGTACAGGTGACTTGGGTAAGCTAAAATTGTTCGTAGTGTATGAGTGTGAATGAGTTGCATGAATGAACGTTGCAGCTGGAAGGGCATCCGCTGCGTAAAACATATGCTGGATAAGTTGGCGGTTCATTCTGCTGTGGCAACCCCAGATTAATAAAGGGACTACGCCAAAAGAAAATAAATGAATGAATGAATATAAGAAATGTTTTATTTATCTAAAAGATTCAGTTCCAAATTACAAATATACACTAGACTTTGTGTCCGTCAATGTTTGTAAACTACCACAATACGTAGTTACATCCACAAAAGTCAGTTAAAAGTGTACTGTGCTAAAAGAAAGCCCTATGTTAACAGTGTCCAGAAGCGCCGTCAACTTCTCTGGGCTCGGAGGCATCTAGGATGGACCATCACACTGTGGAAATGTGTACTGTGGTCAAATGAATCAGTATTTCAGGTATTTTTTGGAGAAATGTATGCTGTGTGCTCCGAACAAAGGAAGAAAAGGACCATCCAGACTGTTACCAGCAACAAGTCCAGAAGTCAGGGTCTGTCATGGTATGGAGTTGTGCACTTGGCAAAGGTAACTTGCACTTCTGTGAAGGCACCATTAATGCTTAAAAGTAAATAGAAATTTTGGAGCACAATTTGTACAATATGCTAATAATAATAAAGGCCTTAAAACTGCTTTAAACATCATTTGGGAAATATTTGAAAACGAATAAAATAACTAATCATTAATCTAAACATTTTTGCCTTCAACTGACTCAGTGTCCAGAAGCGCCGTCGACTTCTGTTCCAGGGGCGAATATTTGAATATGAATATTTGAACAACACGATGCAAAGCCATATTTGCACATATTGAAAAGTCCTGGATGCGGAGGAAGGGGATACAGGTACTTGACTGGCCTGCCTGCAGTCCTGACCTGTCTCCAAAAAAGAATGTGTGGCACATTTTGAAGCGCAAAATGCGACAATGAAGAGCCCGTACTGTTACCCACCTTAAGACTTGTTTTCAGGAAGAATAGAACAAAATTACACCCCAAACACTTCATCGCTTGGTGTCTTCAGTCCCTAAAAGTATTGTAAAAAGGAATGGAACATTAGAAAAAGGAACATTACAAAGTGGTAAATGCTTTTCTGTTCAAACTTTTTTTTAAATATGTTGCAAGAACCAAAATTGGGATTCGTGTTTATTTTGGAAAAAACTATAAAATTTATGAGGAACACATAAAATAATTTTGTATTGTCTGCAATGAAATACAAGTTAAAGTAAATTTAGAAATCACTACTTACTTTTTTATTTGCGTTTCCAACTTTTGTTTTTTATCCCAATTTGGGGTTGTAGTTTAAATTACCTTGGAAATTAAATATTTCAAGTCTTCTGAAGCCATGCCGTACACTGGGTGAAATTTAAGGTACACAGTTTTTACAAAACAAATCAGTAAAATTTACGGTTAAAAAATGGCAGATGTGGTTACCAGAATTTAACCGTTAAGAATAAGGTAAGAGTGTAAAATATATTTCTATGGTATAATTTTATGGTAAATTACAACATGTATTTTTTGTCATACACCAATGTTTTGAAGTATTAACAACTACACAACTTTGTTATACAGATAGATGAACAGATGCTTATCACAAACAACTTTTTCCGACAAGCAGGGAAGAAGCATACTAATGTATGCTCAATGTAATTCACACAACTAAACATCATGCATGCTAACACAAATAAAAATAAATTCATACAATAAGTGAAGTTTATTTATAATCTAATTTCGAGAGGATCACTTACTTATGATTGCTTGCGGCTGGTCCCGCATTATTCAATTTATGATTCACCAATCAGACGATTCCTAAGCCACTATAAATACCTTTGAATCTTTTGAAGAATTCCCCCTTCCACCCCTACTCCTTTCCTAGATGGGTGGCATGGTGGCCCAGTGGTTAGAACTGTTGCCTCACAGCAAGAACGTCACTGGTTCTAGTCCTTACCAAGCCAGCAGACATTTCTGTGTGGAGTTTACACGTTCTCCCCGTGCTCATGTGGGTTTCCCCCGGGTTCCCCAGTTTCCTCTCATCGTCCAAAAACAGGCAACTTCGGCACCATAGACATGCTCCTAGTAAGTAGTTATCTCTTAAGAGCAATCACTATCTGTTCATTAGCTACTACAGCAGGGGAATTCGAGATCTATCTGAGCTCAAACTCTCCTCTCGCATTGCAAACGGGAGGGAGCCCCAGGCTCTAGGATCTTATGAGCTCAGGGCTCTCTCCCGGGTCAGCATGCCAAACAAGCTTTATAATCAATTATCAGCTAAGTGTGAACTCTTGAAACATCATGTATCAACATTAGATGTAACATTAAACTCGTGAAGAGAATTCTGGGAAAGTGAATTTACGTTTTTTCACTGTATATATTAAGGAAACTTACTGTTAAACAGATTATGGATTTTTACCGTAGCCTTTTGACAGAGTTTACCATTAAAATCAAAGACATTTTTACAGTATGTCTACACAACAATAAAAAGAAATACTCAAAGCAAATTTGGCTTGTTTTGCAATTCTCGAATCTTTCATTTCCGAACCCAGCAGGCACCTTGATGTCAAAATGAACACATTAAAAATGCAAATCGATTCAATGTCAATTACTTTAAAACCGCAACTTATAATTATTATAGTATTTGTTTTTTTCTACTATGGATGTCAATGGCAACAGGTTCCAGACTTCTTTCAAATGTATTCCTTTCTATTCAGCAGAGGAAAGAAACTCATAAAGGTTTATAACCACTTGAGGGTGAGTAAAAATGTTTGGGTGAACTATCCCTTTAACCGTTTATTTGGTGGTATTGGCATAACTTTGAATACCTGTGTTTTTTTTTTCTTCAATTATAAATGTCTTTATAATGCATTCTAACATGTGTAAAGCATGGCTTTAATCTGCAATGTAAAAATGTCATAGCGTTGACTATATTAATAGGAAACGCAGGCTTGGGTTGGGGAGGAAGCTAACGCTATTAATGTGCCTGCAGGGATTTGGGGTTTGTTCAACTGCATTGGGCTTCATGACCCTGTGATGTCCAGATTCTCGCTGAAAAAAAAAACACACATACACACACAAACTGACGGCAAAAGCTCAGCTCAGCGCTTCACAGCTCCACAAATGTTAATGTCTTGCTAATTACTGCTGAGCCTAATTAGCAACTCTCTAAATAATGCAGTCACACATATTAATATAAAATTAAGATGGAGATTGGTTCACGTTTTGTCTAAAAACAAAATGGCAAAAACACAAGATGAATTAAAGTCAATACCATCAAAATGCATCCTATTTGCAATACATACCCGTCTGTGGCTTTATTATGAAAAATTAATCGCTTCTTGTTCAGGATTGCTTAATAATAATAATGTTAAATAGCAGTTTAGGTACTGTAACAAACAAAAAGACCAATTTTACTTGGCTCTATTCTTGTATCTAGTGCTCACTTTTCATTAAATCACCAAAAATAATAATATTATTAATAATAAAATAAATGAAACCCTGCTTAGCCATATTTTTTTTCTCTGAAAATATCTGATTTAAAATGGTTGTAAACTAAATTTGTTTCCTTAGATCTCTGAAGCATTTCATTTATAGAAAATTCCAACCAGGACTAGTTGGAAATGTGCGTTTGTCCATATTTATGATATGTTAACTTGTAATATAATCAGTGGTGTAAAGTAACAAATTACAAATACTCAAATTACCTTTATTGAGCAGTTTTCCTCAGGAATTGTAATTTACTAAGTAGATTTAAAAATGTGTACTTTTACTTTCCCTTGAGTACATTTTAGAGCTGTATTGGTACTTTTACTCCACTACTTTCCTTCAACCTGCAGTCACTACTTTAGTTTTTCTTGTCTATGGGGATTAGAAAAATCAGTCCTGTGATTCCTCGCCAATCAAATCGCACATAGAAGGTAAATCGCATCATAATGAACTACCTCAAGACATGGGTGATTTTTAAATGCAGCAAACTGTTTGGAAGCATTAAAAGTGTCCATGAAGATGTCCAAAATCATTACACGCATTGACCCAGAGACTGTTTAGATGCATGTCACTGATGAGAATATGACGGATGCTTACTGTATGATGAGCGAAACAGCCTTGAACACCCAGCAGGCACAAGACATCAACATGACGTCAGACTGACATTGTACCCTAAAACACGAATACACGAATAAATGTCAGTATTTGACGTCAAAATGATGTTATTTCACTTTCCAACACAACCTAAAATCAACCAAATATCAATGTCATTTGATGTCATTATTGTACATCAAAATAACGTTGTCCTTAGACTCTGGCTAGACATTGAATTTTGGTCACCTGACATCACAACCTAAATCGAATCTAATATTAACATCTTATGATGTTATGTGCCTGCTGGGCAATAACTAAACACACTACAGAATGTTACGTTTACACACATCCACAAATTATGTAAATGCATCAGCTTTTTACAGTGTAATACTCACTACTCATGAATACTTTTGAAAGGTCTACTTTTTACTCATACTTTGAGTTATATTTACAACAGATACTTTTACTTTACTTGCACTATATTTTTAGGCAAGTAATTGTACTTTTAATTAAGTTTTAAGTTAATAAAGACTTTTCATTACTCTTTCCACCACAGGATATAATACTGCTTCTTGCACATTTCATAACACTTACATTGCAAGTACAATGTTTACCAATCATGTGCTATTTGATAAAAGCATTATTGGGTCATAATTTGTTTGAAAAGCACTGATAAAAGCAATGTTGATATAATAAAAATCTAAAAAATTTTATTTAAACATTTTTAATAAATCAATTAAATTAAAAATGACAAATAAATAAATAAATGTATTAAAATCCAGCAGAACACTGGACTGTAACATACAATGAAGCTTATATTAATATTGAAATGGTGGAATTTGAGGAACAAGGACCTATACATTACCATTGGTTGTTAAACATTTTTATCATAAAACTTTAGGGGAAATAATATTAAGCATGTCACAATTTTTCTCAGAAAACATTTCTAAAGGTGCAGTTGACTTGAAATTTTCACCAGATGTTGGTAACAACCAAAGAAATCCATATATACAAAGAAAACAAATCTAATTCGTTTTCAAATGAGGTTATGTGTATAAAATGAAATGATGCAGGGAGAAAGTACTGAACACATGAAGAAAGGGAGGTGCAGAAAGGCAGTGAAAGCCCAGACAGCAGCTGAAATCTCTGTAGTTCTTCAGCAACCCTCTGCTCTTCGTCCTTGTACAGTAAATGCCCTGTAGCTGCTATAGTCCAACATCTACATTAGCAGGAGGATGAAGATGAAATCAGGGTGGACATTTCAGCAAGACAATGATCCAAAACACAACAAAAGAAACTTTAAAATTGTTTCAGAGAAAGAAAATAAAGCTGCAGGAATGGCCCAGCCAATCTCCTGACTTGAACTCAATACAATATTCAAAATAAAGCTCAGATTTGATAGACAAGACCAACAGAACATTTATTTTAATGTTTGTTTTGTTTGGGTTTTTACCAAAATCTGGTTCATTTCCATGTCAACAGCTCCTTTAGAAATATTATTCCCAGGAAAAAACATGACGTGTCCAATACTTATTTTTCCAGCTGTATATCAAATGTTTCTCTTCAGGCTTGCCTCTTACTGTTTCAGTGTTAACCTGTTGCCTACACTTTAATTTCATCGGCCATCTTACCTCATTGACCAAAAAAAAAAACATACCTTTTAAAAATGTAACCATTTTGTCAACAAAATTAGCAGATTGTGTAAGCAGAGCAATGGAATAATTTCAAATATTGCAAGGACAGTTGGTTTTTACGTCCTGTTTTTACCGCTAAAATCAGAATTTTTTTTTTAATTGGTGACTTATTACCTTGTAAGATAACAAGGTATCGATACCCCCCCCCCCCCCAAAAAAAAATAAAAATAAATAAATACAAGCATCCATTTTATGTTGCAGCATCCTGTGTCTCTCAGAAATATGTCACACACAGGAAGAAGCACACAAAAACAACCCCTTCCATTAGCATGTGTAATTTGTGAAATGTAGCATCTGCCGAGTGTCTTTGGCCGTGATTGTCTCTCGTTCTCTCAGTCGGGTAATGTATTCAGAACACTGCAGGGCCAAACGCCGCTATCAAAGCTCCCCTATAAGTGGCTGTAATAACTGTAAAATTACATAGATAGCCTGAAACAATCTCTCAAATCACTGAAAAACTTTATTAAAACGGTATCAAATCAAATTAGCCGCTCCACCTCCAAATGGATTCAATAGCAGGTTGAGGTGGCATTAATCTAAGCACGCTCGCAGGCACTGCTGAGGAAAAAACCTTATTAACACTATGAAAATCTATTGGAGCTCATCAAAAGCTACTGTCTCTCAATAATTCATAAGGAGAGCAAATCGCTGAATCGCGGAGCAGAGGTAAGTGTTTAATCGGTGGTGCGTTTATTTCTGGGTGAATTTTTTTTTTTTTTTTTTTTTTTTTTTTCTCAGATGGATCATATTTTGTCTGCTTGATGCAGTAAATCACATGATGGGTCCTATGGAATCTTCCCCCCCCCTCAAATTACATTTATTTTATCCTTAATTAGGAATGTTTTGTTTGTTTGTTTTATCCATTTCTTTCATTTTCCTTCGGTTTACTCCCTTATTTATCTGGGGTCGACTAACTAATACAGCATATGTTTCAAGCAGCGGATGCCCTTCCAGACGCAACCTAGTACTGGGAAACTTTTTTTGTTTTAAAATTTAGATTATTTTGTGTTGACATTTTTTATAGACTCATTGGAATACATTTTAGTTATTAAATAAATGTCCACTTAATTGAAATCTTATATAACATATTAAATTTAACAATAGCCATGAAGAATTGTTCGAAAATGAAATAAAATGTAATACGTTTTGCACAAATTTTTTACTTTTATTTTGACGGGTTGTCCTGAAGCCGCTGTCAGTTTTTAAGGCGTACAGATCAGCTCTGGAAATAAAGTTTATGTATGTAAAAATATCTGCAAAATTAGCAGTTTATCCCATTTCGTGTATTTTATGCTTTTGGATTGCATTATGGGACCTTGATCTGTCCTCCCAACAACTTTTTATATCAAAAATGTTGAAAGTTGTTATTATCATATTTAATAGTTTGATGTGATGTACTGTGTTGTAAATTACCATACACAAACCTGGTAATAAATTCAACATAAGCTTATTCTGAAAACGTTGCCAATTATGTAGCCAGAAGTTCGTATGGCTGCATTTCATCTTTAAAACTAACGCTATGGTGCGGTACGTGCTTACTAACTGACCACTTACCTTTGTATAGACGGATTTACCGCTGTTACCAGTTTGACCAGCAGCTCACCATGTATGTCAGTGGACTTGAGATGCAGAGAGGAGTTGACCATGAGGAAAGGGTTCAAGTCTGGTGAAGAACGGTTCCAGAAATTGAAAAAAACAAAAACCGAAGCCAAAAAAATAGAATAAACAAGTAAATAACAGAGTGAGAGTGTGGTAAAATCTGAACAAAACGTGGTAAAAATTAGGCGAGGGCTTTTCTTTTTCTGGATTGCTTTTTAAAACTGTCGGTTGGGTTTAGGGAAGTGGGTGGGCGCTGGTCAATCGGTGCTTTTGAAAACACTAATGGTTGGGTTTAGGGAAAGAGGAGAGTGGGTCAGTTGATTGGTCAGTCATTCAGTCAGTCAACAGTCGACAGCGGCCTCTGGTAGATTTACGCGAGAACTGCAAGCGAGATTGGCACTCGAGAGAGAAATTTGAGATCTGAAAAAGTGTACACATCTGCCTTTGGTGGATTCGCAAAAACAAAACTGCAAAAAAACGTAGCTCCTGGGAGTATTGCCAGTATTTTTTTCAAATTTGCTTACCTTCTTACTTATACAGTATATATATATAAAATTTCTTATACAATACTGTATATTATTTCAAACTACAAAAATACCAATAAAAATCCCTAAACTGCAAAGAGTTGATTTTTTTTAACATTAAAAATCAACAGAGCAGAAATCTTAGATCCATAATACAATTCATTACTGTTGAAATGCAAAATTTTATTTTACAGTGCTTATAGTAAGATGGCAGAACACCATTAACATCATGAAAGTGTCCGATTGTGTGTAATAAACCAAACTGCATTGTTTCTTAATTAATGTATATTAAAATAAAATAAAATACACTATATACATTTCTGTAGACCGCCAAATACGTCCCAGGAGATACGATTTTTTGCAGTTTTTGTTTTTGGGAATCCACCAGAGGCCACTGTGTACACATTTTAAGATCTAAAATTTATCTTCTTAGTGCCATTCACGCCTGCTGTCCTTGCTTAAATCTACCAGAGGCTGCTGTTGACTGACTGACTGACTGACTGATTGACTGACCCACCCTCCTCCTTCCCTAAACCTAACCGGTAGTGTTTTCAAAATCACAGATTGACCAGCACCCACTTCCCTAAACCCAACCGATAGTGTTTTCAAAGCAATCCAGAAAAAGAAAAGCCCTCGCCTGATTTTTCTTACTAGATTTTCAGATTTTACCACATTCTCACCCTGTTAATTACTTGTTTATTTTTTGGCTTTTGTTTTTGTCTTACCTGCTCCCTGGAACCGTTCTTCACTGGACGCGAACCCCGTCAAACTCCGCTCTGCAGCTCAAATCCGCAGACGTACAAGGCGAGCTACCGTACCACCTGGTAACATTGGGAAAGCTGTCCATATGGAGGTAAGAGGTCAGCTCTTAGCGTAAAAAGGAACAGCATCATACCGCCCTTTAGCATTTGTTTTAAAAACGAAATGCAGCCATATGAACCTCTGGCTACATAATTCGCGATCTGCAGAAATGTATATATGGCTACGTTTTCAGAATGAGCCTATGTTGGAATATCATAATTTGGTTAATTGTGCAGCTCTACTTTTGATTTATTTCTGCAAAACAAGCCAATTCTGTAACATTACACACATGTAATTACACTTCTTCTATGATTAGATTCGATGATTTTAGAAAAGTGAATACCATAAGGCTCAGCATAGTACTATGCTTTACAATATAGATGAGAGTCTCAAACTTCAGCCTCTGTAACTGTTATTCTGCAGAGACAGTTGAGTCTGCCTTGGGTGTGCAGTAACTGGCAGTTTGGCACATTGTGCTGATCTTCCAGGTTGCAGCAGATTCTTTCATCTCTCTCCACCCGAGCCCTCAAGTGTTTGATGTGAACTTAGCTCAGGAATCACCGACTCTTTCTTCTGCACAACCTGGGCCTGAAAAAAAGACCTTTGTTGCAATCCTGGGAGGCTAACAATGCTGCGAGCGGCTAACGCTAATGAGAGCCTTTGATCCGGAGCTCTAATAAAGGGAGAAAACAGCGTGAGGGCAAGAATCAATTGCGCAATCGAAATTCAAATCACATTTGGCCAGAAAGCTTTACTATCTTTGTTACTTGTTTGCTTAATTGAGGAGGAAAGTTATGCTTACTTTGAAGCAAGATGTCCATTTTTGGTAATTTGATTTTTGCACATTTAGTGTTATTTAGATTTGTTTGTTTGGTGGTTAAGTTAGTCTGTAAATGTTTTGACTCACTCAAACAACCAAGCAAATCACGCATTTAACAAAAATAAAGCGGAAAAAACAATTGGGTTGGCAATTTCATCAAAAAACAGTTACAATGACAGTGAAATGAATGCATTTGGAGTTTGAAATCTTTTGTCATTTTAGGATCAAGATGAACTGTACTTTATCTTCAAACTTCAGAAGGTCATACTCAGAAAATTACTTTTGCTGCTTGTTTAAACTGCTTATTTAAAATGAGTTGATACAACACAATTCAAAACTTAACAACTTAATTGTTTTATGTTGAATCCAGTTAAATTAGTAAAAAACGATTAAAGCCGCGGTCACACTGGACTTTACTCCCCATAGACTTACATTCATACGCACGCGAATGCGTCAGACCGGAAACGCAGGGTCATGCGTCGAGTTTCGCAGGTTGCTGCAGTGCAAAGTTCAAGCTTGGTGAACTCTGACCTGCGAAATCGCATCACTTGACTGCGTGAGACCAATCCAGGATCAAAACATGACCTCTCTGAACAGAAATTTAAAACGGAGCAATCGCTCGCTTTTTTAATGTCTAATCATCTTGTTTAATCCTGCCCCTTTTCGCAGCGCCGTACGACAGAATTTCGCAAGCTCAAACTCTAGTGTGACCGCGGCTTAAGTTAACTTAATTGATTTGTGTTGGGACAACATGAAGGAATTGTGTGGAACCCAGCAAACTTGGAATTCTTCATGTTTTTAAAGTTTTCACCTCCGGCTCTTAATACTTTGTGTTTCCTTCTGTAGCATCATTGATCACTTGAACCTTTTTTTATAGTTGTT
>LR812524.1:10584586-10601196 GCA_903798195.1 Danio kyathit
ACTCAGGAAGTGACGGTTTTGTTCTCTTTGACTCGTTGCATGGAAATGCTGCTTTGTTCGCACATCTTTTTTTGCAATGATTCCGGTTTTGTGCATAAATTTAATTCGCATGTTTGGGTGGAAATAATAAATTATTTTATTTTTTTTTTTTTATCTTAATTTGACAAGTTGTAATCGAACTAAACCGAAATCGATTTAAGACATGTGGAGTATGCTGATTTTAGTCCCATTATTGAAGTGCAGTACAGGCATGTAAACTATATAAACTATATCGTGTAGAATTTTAGCCGCGTTTTGTGACAGTCTTTACACACACGGCTGTTTGACACTATTCTCTGCATCTACTGAGTCAGTGAAGGACTACAGACACCTGCATCATCAAATGTTGAGGTTTTTCTTTTCCATACGGTGTACGGTATCAAATAGTTAAACAACACTCTTCCAGCAGTTCATACTCATCCAATATCTCGTTTTGTCATGGGGGGCATGCATGTATGAAAGTGCCAAACTGCAGTCTGAAGTCAACAAATTAAAAATGATACACCCGAAGTTACGTGAAACTCCGGAGGAAACGTGGATAGTATGGTGACGCAATGGCGTTAATCGAATTATGTGCTATAACATTTAATCCTGAAAGGAGCATTCAAAAAGCAACTGATGTAAACACCTTAATCATATTATCTTACTCCGATTAAGGCAAATAATTTGATTACTGATGTCCATGTAAACGTATTCACTGCTCCATAAACAAAATCTCCAAAAAATATAAACTAACTATTTGAAATGCCTCTACATATTTGAATAATATAAGAATATAAAAACTACACAAGACATTAAGTAACGGGGGTTAATTTTTGATTTCATGTTCACTTGTAGCCATTTATGCAGTGACATCTGTGCATCAGCAGTTTAACAAAAGCATTCATTAATTATTGTTCTCATGTAATCACACACGACGCGAAGCTCACAAAAAAAGTGCGACCACATTCAAAACAATTAGCCCATGCCAAACCTTCGACTAAAATCTCATTAACCACGAGATCACCCGCCAATAATGCCATGCCAGGAAAGCTCGGTCGAATAATCAATAATGGGAAAGTCCACTTTCATCTCGGCTGGGTGATGGGTCGGATAGAGAAAGGCCGAGTGTGAATGAGTGAGGGAGCGAGTGAATGAGTGCGGGTTATTGGAGGGCCTATTGTGTCCGTGGCCTAGAGAGCGCGGCATGGTCAGAGCTTACACCCGTCTGATGAGTCTTAAAGCAGATGAATAATGTATTCCCCATCAATGCAGAGAAAAGGTGCAGGGCTTCAGGCCATGTCTAAGCCCCTATTCATGCACCAACCCAGACACAAAGACATGGAGGACCCGTCTGTGGGAGCCCGTCCGGAGGAATCCACAATGAGAGCATCTCCGTTGCAAATCCTCTACTTTGAATCGAAGGATTTTTTTTTCTTTTTTTAATAATAATTATAATAATAAGTGTATCATAATCAAGGCCAGAGATTTGGGTTTAGCATTGGTTAAAAATGGTAAGCAGTATATGAATGTGCCATGTTTGCATATACAGGAATCAGAGGGTAAAATTCAATACCTCTAAGATCTTTTTTTTTTTTTTTTTTCCATTTTAAGACCTCATCGCCACTTTAGGTCTAAACGGGTAACATTGATGACATTTTAAATATATTCACTAAATTCTGATTGTAAAAAACTAATCCTAAACTAAAACAGTATTCATATACTTTATAAAAATGTTAATCGAGAAGGTTTCGCCTATAGAACAGCAGAAATATTGGTGCAGTAAACAAAGCGGTGTGACATCAAATATAGCAGGGTTTTATTGATTTCATTACCTACACAGCATCCCATCACAGCATATACAACTGTATAATCAAAAATGATGCCAAGTTTAACACCTTGTAACCACATTTAAGACTTTTTAATGGCCTTGAATTTCTCTAAATTGATTTATCAACTTTTAATACTTTAAGACCCTGCAGACACCCTGATATATGTACCATAATAGCAATACACTCTCAGAAATGAAGGTAAACAAGCTGTCACCGGGGTGGTATCTTTTAAAAAGGTGCAAATTTGTAGCTAAAACATACCTGTCAACCCTCCTGTTTTTTCCTGGATTCTCCCATGTTTTACAGTTCTATCCTGCTATCACCTCGTAAAGGTAATTTCCCGTATCTCTCCCATATTTTCAGTCTTTCTCTGAAGGGTGGCAATAAACATTAAAGAGTCAATCCTTGCTATACGCAACCCATACTGCCGAACCACCAGGGGGTGCCCCTTGCTCTTAAATGTGAGTCTGTTCTGTGCTTTCGCTTTTAGGCATGTAAACACTTTGAAATAAATATAAAAACGGCGGGATTCCCTTTCCTTTTCATTACAGGTGCCGTCTCCCCTTCATATGCAATCCTCAAAACAGTCGTATAGCGGTGCGTGACTGTCAGCTGATGTGCTCCATAGTGATAAATAGAGGCTGTTTCCCAAAGGGATTCTGTATGCGCGATTTGAAGCGGAGCGAAAGTCTGGGTTTTGGGTGCGTGTTTTTATACACATAATTAATAATAATAATATTTAAAGATGTTGATCTTGGTGAGGTTTTTAACTAATTTTGTCCTAAATGAGCATAAAGAGTTAGGAAGGCAATCGAATGCTTTCATTATAACGTTAGATGTGTGCATTTTTAAAGTGACACCTGTTATTTAATGCAATCAAATGAAAAACAATCTAAATAAGACGTTCATTTGTTGCTCTTTAATCAGAATGTGTAAGTTATTGCATCTCCCTTATTTTTACTTCCCAATGTTGACAGGTATGACCTAAAAGGTGCATAATAATAACCTTGGGGGTACATGCTATTAGTACCTAAAAAGTACAAAGTGTTCTTAAAATTTGTAGGTACTAATACATACTTTTGAGGTACCAATAAGGACCCTTCAAGTACAAATGTGTACCTTTTTGTAAAGGTACCACCCCAGTGACAGCTTGTGTACCTTTTATTTCCGAGACCTTTATTTTTTGTTAAAATCTTCAAATGAAACTATGGTTTAGTATTAGAAAAGACACAATTTTGCAAAAACAAATGAACCACATGGTCTAGAATTACCTATTGGGATGTTTGCTGAATTTATAATTTTATTAAAAAATGAACATTTTGTTTTTGTAAAGGAAAAGTACATACTTTTGAATGTGTATTGAGTATGCAAGCTTTGGGACATACTATTTTCTCGTTAACATTTCGCTATGTTGCTTATTTATGACCCAAGTCAATCATCTTGACATATCCACATTTCTTTCATATTTAACCCTCTACTGCATGGTATTGCTATATGGCAACATGTTATTTATGCTCATTTTCCTTTCTTTAAGACCAACGTTCAATTTTTTTTTTTATTGGAAAGAGAAGACCTTAGTTTAGCCAATGATGTGCTTTGGTTGAGTCAGATGACGTGCAGTGTTTTTCTGTGGCGCGATTTCTGACAGAGTGGTGTTTATTGTGAGTAATTGCTGAATGCAAATGTAAACGACAACAAGAACAAAGGATCAAATAATGTCAGATCCACAAAAAAATCTGAAACATCACCTCCTTTAAGTTATGATGACATTCACAACTCAAAGTTTTTATCAAATTAGTTTTTTGTAAATTGATCAAATGTATGTGTTGCCAAATGGCAACACTGTTTAATAGTGGAATGTGCAATATTGCTGTAGCTTAGCTACAGTAGCTAGCAAGGTCAGCTGTAATCTTTTAAGTTGTAACAATAACATCTTGAATGCTAGTAATATAATGTTAAGTCATATGATAATGACATTTGAATTATGGATAAAATCAAATTTTAATAGCAATATTTTTGATTAGATATGAGTACAGAGAACGGTGTATTAGCGAGCACCACCATGTTCTATGGTAAGTGAAAGGACAGAACTGGCTCTTCTTGCAGATGAAAGTGAAGATGAGATGGGTTTTAGTGACTATGAGAATGATGCAGATTGGACATTTGATAAGAGCAGTGATGAAGACAGTTCAGGAAAGTTAGCTCAGAGGCAGATAAGACAGGCGTAGTATAGTGTGTGTATATAGAATAATGTATAAACGTTGTTCGCTAGTAGCTATATTATTCCAATGCATCTGGATATATGATGCTCTATTCGTGCTTCACAGCTGACCAGTTTGTCCAGTGGCTCGCTGCGTACGATGGTAGACTTTTTGATGTGGAGCGAAGTTGACAGGGATGATGGGGTTCAAGTCCGGTAAAAAAAAAAAAATGGTTCAAGAAAGCAGGTAAGACAAAAACAAAAGCTTAAAAAATAAATTCAAAATTCAATTTTACCAAATTAAAAATGTGGTAATCTGAAAACGTGGTAAAAATCACGTGGCCGTGAGGGCTTTTCTTTTCTGGATTGCTTTTGAAAACACTGTCGGTTGGGATTAGTGAAGGCGGTGGACACTGGTCAATTGGTGCTTTTGAAAACACGATTGGGTTTAGGGAAGGAGGGTGGGTCAGTCGATCGATCAGTCAACAGTGGCCTCTGGTGGATTTACGCAAGAAGGGCAGGCGCGAATGGCACTTGCAAAAGAAATTTGAGATCGCCAAGCATACACGGCGGCCTCTGGTGGATTCTTGAAAAAAAAAAAAAGACGTATTTGGCGCTCTCCAGAAATGTATACAGCATTACGTATTCAGAATGATCCTGGGTTGGGTAAATATGCATGACCAAATTGTAAATTAATCTAAAGTAATGCATTAATTCCTACCGGAATATCTGGACTTGCAGCCTAAACTCAGGGAAAATGTAAGTATTTTAGGTATTGATGAGCTAAATAATGGCTAAAAGAAAAATAAATAAATAAAAATTATGATTTTTTTTTAATAGGGTGGGTGCCTACAACCACTCCTAAACATAGCCATCACTGGGGGTGTGGCCTAATCATACCAAAATATACAAATGAGTGGCACCGTGGATAGCACGATCGCCTCACAGCAAGAAGGTTGCTGGTTCGAGCCTTGGCTGGATCAATTTTCATTTCTGTATGGAGTGTGCATGTTCTCCCCGTGTTCGCGTGGGTTTCCTCTGGGTGCTCCGGTCTCCCCACAGTCCAAAGACATGCGCTACAGGTGAATTGGGTAAGTTAAATTGTCTGTAGTGTATGAGTGTGAATGAGTGTGTATGGATGTTTCCCAGTGATGGGTTGCAGCTGGAAGGCCATCCACTGCGTAAAACATGAGCTGGATAAGTTGGCGGTTAATTCTGCTGTAGTGACCCCTGATGAATAAAGGGACTAAGCCTAAAAGAAAATGAATGAGATTTATATGAATTCATGCAATTTACCATAGTAAAATAGATCATATTTGCGGTGAGATTCCGTTGTGATTTCGCAGATGCAATTTTGCAGTGCAACCACACCTTAAGAAAACTTTAGATAACTTTTTTCCAGCATGTTTATAAACCATAATGAGTTTGTTTTATGCACTTTAGGTGTCCTAATCTGAAGTCCAAACAGAAAGGTGTGTTATGGGAGTCAGAGGGTTTGCAGCCTGACAGACTCTTCACATAAAGCCTTCGTGTGAATGGGACAAGATTAGCAGAAGAAAGCCGAAACATTGCTCCGCTCTGCAACACGCTGAGAGGAAGAAAGGGGGCCTCTGCGCTCTCTAAGCTTCCGTGGAATAAAGATGTCTGGGTCCGCTCCATGTTATTGATTGGAGAATGTTTGGGAGAACAAAGGGCTCAGTCCTGGGGGGGGGGGGGAAGCTGAAGGCGGCACCGCTGCCATTAAACTTTAAAATGCTCTCTTTGGTTTTGTTCAGCCTCGTGAGAGGACACGCAGTGGTCCTGACTACATGACCCAAGGCAAATTTGAAGTTCACCAGTAAATAACATTTAATGGAGGTGAGCTGGCTGCTTCCCATCCCCAGACACACACACTGTCTGACTTCATCAAGAGTTAAAGCACCTTAAAGAATAAAATAAAATACAAGAAAGAATGATGCTTTAAATGCTGCAGGATTTGATTAAGTCTTTTTTTTTCTCGTTAGCTCAACAAAGCGGATGTCAAAGCAACCAACCAGAAAAAGTGCAAAACTGATGATGTTTGAACATGTCAGAACTGATGGACTTTTACAAGAGAAATCAATAAAACACCCGCATGTCAGTGTGATCTTTGATGCAAGTAGGGCAGGGTAAGACAGCAGATATATGTGTGATATGAAATAAGCAACATTATTTGCAAAATAAAATATGAACGTGTACATCAAATTATTAATTTTAAAAAAATGGTAAATTATTCATGTTTTTCCTATCCACTTGTTAAGTTGTAATGTATGAAATACTGTTTCCGGGTCAAGCTGCTACTCATTTGAATTGATGTAATGTGTGTTTTATATAGCGCATTTATCATGTATGGCCATACAACCAAAGCGCTTCACAATCATGAGGGGGGTCTCTCCACTCCACCACCAGTGTGTAGCATCCACTTGGATGATGCGACGGCAATCACAGGACAACGGCGCCAGTACGCTCACCACACACCAGCTATAGGTGGAGTGAAGGGACAGTGATAGAGCCAATTGAGTGGATGAGGATGATTAGGAGGCCATGATGGGAAAGTGCTGATTGAGGGACTTTGGCCAGGTCACTGGGGTTACACCCCTACTCTTTGCGAGAAGTGCCATGGGATCTTTAATGACCACAGAGAGTCAGGACCTCGGTTTAACGTCTCATCCGAAAGACGGCACCCACCGACAGTATAGTGTCCCCTTCACTTTTACTGGGGCATTAGGACTCACACAGACCACAGTTTGAGCGCCCCCTGCTGGCCTCTCTAACACCACTTCCAACAGCAACCTAGTTTTCCCATGTTGTCTCCCATCCAGGTACTGACCAGGCTCAGCCCTGCTTAGCTTCAGTGAGTAACTGGTCTTGGGCTGCAGGGTGATATGGCTGTGGCGAGAAAATATTAGTTTATGACCACTTTAGTCATATCACACATTAAAGTGAATTGTATTTAAACACACAACAGTCTCTGGACTTGCTGCATCACAGACACAAATATTTGAACAATTTATAAAAAATGTATCCCTTTCTGGCCATCAGATATTAGGCATGGATGTATAAATTGTAATTGTGATTTTAGAAAGTATTATATCGCTTTGTAACTGTTTATCAACATTTGTTGAGCCTCCCCATACAGTTTGACGTCACACTTAACAAGAGGATAGAGGAATAACGTGCACGGTTGAATACCTTCCTATAAACTTGACACAATTGAAAGTATTTCTCGTGTCTTTTTATTTTCCTTCAGCTTAGTCCTTTATTTATCTGGGGTTGCCACAGTAAAATGAACCACCAACTACTCCGGCATATTGTTTACACAGCAGATGCCCTTCCAGTTGCAACCCATTACTGGGAAACACCCATACACTCTCCCATTCACGCACGCACTAATACTCTAAGGCCAATTTAGTTAATCCAATTCACTTATACCACATGTCTTTGGACTTGGGGGGGGGAAACCAGAGCACCCGGAGGAAACCCACACGAACACAGGGAAAACATGCAGACTCCACACAGAAATGCCAACTGGCCCAGCTGGGACTCGAACCGGCGACCTTCTTGCTGTGAGGTGACTGTGCTAACCACTGAGCCACCGTGATGCCCAACATAGATAATACTGGGACAAAATTATTACTGACATATTTTTTAAATATGTGGATAAAGAGAATACTTGTTTTTCCACCACATTTGAGCATTGTTTTTTGTTGTTTTTGCTTAAAATAACAAAAATGGGACATTTTTTGTCAATAGCATTCACAAAGTCACTTTAAATATTTATTGTGTCAATGCAGAAGTTTCAATAGGCAAAACTATGGTATGCAGTTACTATAAAAACTAATAACATTTAGGCCCAATCCCAATTCTACCACTTAGCACTTCCCCTTACTCCTACCCCTCGTTTTGCGCGTTCCTGTGAAGGGATAGGGGTATCCCAATTCTCTTTAGCTTGAAGGCTAAGGGCAAGGAGTAGATACCCCTTCGAACAAAGATTTTTCAGGACCACACTCGAAACCAGGGGGTAAGAAAATTTCCCAGAATACACCAGACACAGCTGCACCCGGAAGTATGGAGATCCACAAATTAGAATTTTTTTTTTTGTTGTCATTATGAATTTTTACAACAAGCACATGTTTTAATATATTCATAACCGCATTCGTGTTTTACCGTCATGCTTTTAAAAAAAGAAAACGCTAAAATAAAAACCGCAAAATGTAACTCCTGTACAGCAGTCCCACAACATTCTGACACTGACACTCAAATACCCTATCAGAAAAGTCTAGTGGCTGAGAATGAGCTTTTTACAGTGTCTGGGATAATATAAATTGTTGTTTTGGTGTGTTTACAATGATGAATATGGCCACGGTATAAATGCACGGTACAGATATGATCTTATTGCCACATTATACCATTATGATTACATAATATATCCCTTCAGTGATTTCCTGAAGATAAATACCAAAAAATAACACAACGGGAGTAACTACAGCAGTCGCTATCGTCTGATCACACATGAAGCAAGAGATCGTGATGACATCTGATGATGTGTGCAGGTGCTATGGTGCTGTCCCAATTCTTAGGGGTAAATTTTGAAGCCCTTCCCCTTCATCCTTGGTTTTAAGGGCCAAGGGGTAGGGGTCCAAAAATAGAATTGGGATTGGGCCTTAGTATGAAGTACTACAGGGTGGTGTGTTGGCGCAGTGGGTAGCGCTTTTGCTTCACAGCAAGAAGGTCGCTGGTTCGAGCCTCGGCTGGCTCAGTTGCCATTTCTGTGTGGAGTTTGCACATACCTGCCAACATTTGGTTCGTAAATTCTGGGAGACCCCCGGGCGGGGGGGGTAATTACGTCATACACTAATTTGCATATTACTGACGTCATTGCGTTCTACCATTTCTGTTTGTTTAACAGCCTGTGGTAAATAAATGGGGTATTTTATATTTGCACTACGCTTTATGTAAGCTTGTCAATTTAACTAAATGTATTGCTGTTTGAATACAGTATATCATTATAGATGAGTAGGGAATTTGCAGTAATCTCTCAGACGTAATATACTCAGACAAGTTCTGAAACTCTTACTTAAAACATCTCTGATTGTGCAACAAGAATAAACGGTCAAATTAAATTGTTAAAATAAAGGAGAAGCAGATCGGGTTGACTGTACAAGGGAAATACCTTCAAACTGCCACCTGTTCTAAATCATTTGCCGTCGGTACGCTGAGAGGTGATCTGCTCTCAGGCTGCAGGGGAGGCTCATTGAGAAGAGTAGGGACGGTACAGTAATGGACAAACGACAGTCTATAAAAATCGCCAGTAACACACAAAAAAGTCGCTAGATTTGTCGCTAATCGCTTTTTTGAAAATTTGTCGCTAAGTTGGCAACACTGGCGCAAACTGAAGAGCGGGGAGCAGGAGGAGTGAGAGGTTTAGGGAGATGGGGGCGCGCGAACTGTAGCGCGCGACCGTCACCGGAAGAGCACAAGCGCCAAGTTTCAGCCCGGACTGTACCAAAATGCTGAGGAGCGGGGGCGGGGGAATTCCGGGAGTTTACCGGGAGACAGACCAATACGGGAGACGGGTCTGAAATACGGGAGACTCCCGGGAAAAACGGGAGTGTTGGCAGGTATGAGTTTGCATGTTCTCCCCGTGTTTTGTCTGTAGTGTATGTGTGTGAATGAGTGTATGGGTGTTTCCAAGTGATGGGTTGTGGCTGGAAGGGCATATGCTGGATAAGTTGGCGGTTCATTCCGCTGTGGCGACCCCAGATTAACAAAGGGACTAAGCTGAAAAGAAAATGAATGAATTAATTAATAGTACTACAAACTAGTACTATATCCACTGTAACACTATAGCTGGCTATAATCAGCTGTACTTATCCAACATAACACTATAGCTATGACAAAACTATAGTGGACAATGGACCGTTTCAATAGACAATACTATACCAATGTCTTAAATCCAGAAGAGCTAATATCAATATTTTAAAATCCATATTTGGTGGAACAACCCTGATTATCAGTCATTTAGTTTTAATTATTCATTCATTTTCTTTCAACTTAGTCCCTTACTTTATCAGGGATCGCCACAGCAGAATGAACCGCCAACTATTCCGGCATATGTTTTAGAGGATGTCCTTCCAGCTGCAACACAGTACTAGGAAACACCCATACACTTACATTCACACAAATACACTAGGGTCAATTTAGTTCATCCAATTTACTTAAAGCGCATGTCTTTGGACTGAGGGGGAAACCGGAGCACTCAGGAAAACCCACGCCAACATGGGGAGAACATGCAAACTCATGAAACATAAACGCAGAACTGCCAACTGGTCCAGCTGAGACACGAAACAGCGACCCAGTATCAATCACGGTTTAAAAAAAAAAAAAAAAAGTTATAAAACCATTATAGACTAAAATATTACAATACACCCATTCCCTAATAAATGCAAAGAAAAATGGTTTAAAGTGGTCACAGTGCGTTTATGTAATTAAATATATAAGCATGCTTTAACACACACGTTATGACATGTTACAACCAGCCTGATCTCACAAGGAAATGTAAGTATTTTACGTTTTGTCAGTTTAGTGGCTAATTCGTACGAATTCGTATGAGTTCAGTCATACGAAAATGTAAGATTTTAAAAAGGAGGCGTGGCACCCAACCCCACCCCTAACCCCAACTGTCATTGGGTGATGAGCAAATCGTACTAATTTGTACGAATTAGATCGTACGAATTCATACGGATTAGCCACAAAATCAAAAAGTTACGAATTCCCGTGAGATTGGCTTGGTTACAACCAAATTCAAATTGACAAAATGACTGTCATTCCCCCAAAATATTGATCTGTGTGTAAAATAAAAAAAAAAAAAAAGCCCCACATTAAATGGGTTGACACGCACCATTCCTGCCTGCAGCTGCGATGTGCCATGTTATGTCAACCATCACTGGTGTGCCACGGATGACATGCTTGTAAATAGTTCATCAATTCTGTGCTGTTTTAGTCCATAGTAATATTAGCATCAGGTCAAGCATATGGTCATCAATTTTTAGTAAACAGGTGTCGGTGTTTTGTTTATGCTCGTTAAGTCGTTTTATTTCAGACTCACTTTCAATTACGTCATTAACTCGTTCAGAGGTTCTCAACCTTGGGGTCGTGACCTCATGTGGGGTCACCGGAGATGCAGACGGGGTCGTGGGAGATTTCTTTGAACCATATCGTATTCATGGTAGTATCTTTGTATATAAAATTATGCTTGTGATTTTATGTTTGCAGTCTAATGTTTTGAGATGCATTAGTTACCTTATAATTTGTCACATTTAATTGTTAACTAAAATTCAAGAGCTTTCTGTTCATCTTTTAGTTAGATTTCACAAGAACCAACTTGGTAATTAGTTGTTGTAATTGCAAGTTGACATGGTTAATATTGTTCTCGGTTATTTTAGGTTAAATGCAACACAGTGCAGTTTCTAACTTTTTAATTTAGTGGATAATTTGTATGAATACTGTAATCACAAAATTACCACACTCTGTCAGTAGGCTGTGACTGTTTAAATCCACTCAACGCTGATAATTATTAACCTCTGCAAGTGGTCAAATGTAGAAAAGTTCAAACCATTTTAGACTCTGTTACACCTATATAGCATTGTCCACTTTTGATTGAAGAGATGATGCCAAGCATCGATGACTTTAAGGACAACACATACACTGAAAACACAATACACTTTATTAAACATGTACAGACATGTAGACATCACCTACAACAGGGAAAAGAAGTATTGAATGTGTCACTATTTTTCTCAGAAATTATATTTCTAAGGGTGCTGCTGATTTGAAATTTTCCCCGGATGTTAATAACCAAATAAATCCATATATGCAAGAAAAACAAATCTAATTGGTTTATAAATGAAGTTGTGTAATAAAATGAAATGACACAGGGAAAAGTATTGAACACATGAAGAAAGGGAGGTGTAGAAAGACAGTGAAAGCCCAGACAGCAGCTGAAATATCTAGTTCTTCAGCAACCCTCTGCTTTTCCTCATTGTAAATTTAATATTAGCTGCTTCAGCTCAACATCTACATTACCAGGATGAAGATGAAACCAGGGTGGACATTTCAGCAGGACAATGATCCAAAACACAACCAAGAAAACTCTCAAATGCTTTCAGAGAAAGAAAATCAAGCTGTAGAATGGCCCAGCCAATCACCTGACTTGAATCCAATAAAATAAAAATACAAAATAAAGCTCAGATTTGATAAACAAGACCCACAGAACGATCAAGATTTTTACACTATTGAGGTTTGTGAAAAACTCACACCTGAGCAATGCATGTGACTTCATTCTCCATATGAGAGGCGTCTTTAAGCTGCCATCACCAAAAGAGCCTTTTATATAAAGTATTAAAGTATATAAAGTATATAAAGTGACTGTCCCGGTTTTCACGAAAAGTTTGTGTTTGGGGGGGGGGGTTGGGGGGGTGTTGGGGGGGGGTGGGGGGGTTGGGGGGGGGGGGGGGGGGGGGGGGTCAAGGTTTTCACGAAAAGTGGAAGGGGGGGGGGGGAGACTTACACGGTTTTCACGAATAGTGGGGGTGGGGGGGGGGGTGACAATCCCGGTTTTCATGAAAAGTGGGGGGGGGCGGTCCCGGATTTCCTGGGGCAGTGCACTTACTTTCATTTTGTAAGGGCACTTTATATCACAGACTCAAAAGGGCATGTACACTGCACAGGTTGAGCCCTGTGTGTGCACGTGTCTGCTTTCTAGAAACATCCTTGCAGGTGTGTTGAGGCAAATTGGAGCTAAAATCTGCAGGACACCGGTCCAAGTTTGAGAAGCCCTGCTCTAGAGTCTACATCACTTCGATTTGAGCGTACAGTTTGACACAAGGGTATTGAATGAACAAACTGCTATGTAGCTTAGAAGTAAAAGAAGTGACTTAAAAGGCTGCAGATGCAAACTACAATTTTGATTGTAACTATCTGTACAATTTTGATTGATTTGGTACAATGTATCAAAGCAGGAATACCTTGTTTTTATGCTGTAACCACAAAATTACCATAATCGGACAGTAGGCAGAGAATAGGTGCTCTTTTGAGACTGTTTAAATCCACTCAACGCTAATAATTATCAAATTCTGTACACATAGACATCACCTATATACTATATAACTGCAGGTTGACTATGTTTATATGTAATAATTTTAACTGTTAAAAGCTATTATGGTCCGTTTCCACTGAGTGGTACAGTACGGGTCACTTTTATCAGGCTTGCATTTCCACTGCTTAAAGAGTAGCAATGGTACTCTTGGTGGGCGTGGTGTACGACAAAGTTTCAGTCTACGATATTCTCGATTGAGGAAATGTAAAAAAAAAGCTGTACGAGTTGTTCATGTATCATTTGAGAAGCACTTCTCACAAAACAGAGGCTTTATATACATAATTACTTCTGTATAAATGTTCATTACCAACCTTTCTATGAACATGATTTGACTATAACTGCAGATCAATGACTGCAATGTCTGCAAGATAAATAAATGCAACATATATGAACACATACAGACCCTTACAGTCTCCGATATGTTACCAATTACAGAAAAACAACACACAGCATACATTTAGTCTGTTTTTGGGATCAAAAACAACTAGCAACATATAGTCTACAGTCAGTGCAAACCTCTCATCTGTGTCTTTAATCTTCACCAGCACATGTAACCTCTGTTAGAAAGTAATTCCATCGCTCCGAGTTCATAATAGGCCAAAAGGCGATGATGATGATAATAGTTAAACATGGCAGTTTGTTTGTTTTAGGTTGCTGAAAGAATCATTTGCTCCTTTGTTTTTTCATGCGTCAGTCTCACGTTTGTCCATTTCTGAAAGGATCGGGTGTCAGAAGCACTTCAATAATTACGTGCACGTTATTATCATCAGCTCAAGAAGTTTGTTATTTCAAATATAGTCGCGCGGCGAGCACAAGCGAGAAAGCGAAACCGTTCGCGCTTTAAACGGCCTTGTCACAAACTATGGGGCACAGGGTAGATTCTGCTTTTCTTTTTGGCTTAGTGGCTGTTCATCAAGACGACGACAAGGTTTGTTTGAGCTCGGGTCAACTATGACTCATTATTATATGTACATAGACGAATTACCAACCTACGTCACACATGACGTCACATGGGTCCCCGGTTGCAAAAAGAGACCGGCTGCAATAGCAAACATGCTGTGTTTTGCGGTAGGATGCCAAATTCAAAAGTCTAAAAATAGAAAACTTAACTTTTACCGTACACCACACTGCAATGCCGACTGCAGACGTCTTTGGCTAAAAGGGAGCTGAATGAAGTGACGACCTAATTAGAAATGCTCGACTCTGCAGTTCTCCTGTTATATTAGGTAAGTTCAGGCTATGCTGAATCATATACATTACTCGATTTTGATTGCAGCAATGATTTTGGCAAAACGGTTAAATATGGTTAATTAAATTGTGACACACTTCCTATATTGTTTACCACGGCACTTTGAGTATTCGGTCTGAAATAACCTGCAAGTGTGACTTGAAAACAACATGAACTGTTTATTTGACTGTGAACAATGTTGTACTTTAATAGTCATTGACTGCTAATATGATTTCGCTATTTAGAGTTTCCAAATAATACTTTGATGAAATTATATTATTAAGGGGAAAGAATGTGCGAATATAAAACAAACTTTACCTGTATGTGTAAGTTCACATACCCTGGGCCTGCCGTACAGGTGTAGTTCGCTGTCAGAATGCAGTTTTGCTTGTTGATGATTACTCAGGCCTTGTATAACGTTAGCTCCGTCTTTTTTTCCTTGTCTTTGGCTCGGCAGAACCTCGGTTTTTAGCACTACATAGTTTTGAATCTGGTAATCAGGGAGCAGTATTTCTTGCACATGACCACACAACACAATTGGAGGCATCCAAGCACTTGTAGGCCTTTAACTTCTTTTGTAAAATCCCTTGGAGCTTCAATGAGATTATATTTCGGGCTGGATGCTTGGTCATTTCGTCTTATTCAATATCCATTGGGAGGGCGCTATCGCAAATGGACCTGTCAGACGAACGCCGCTCACTTTAATGTTAATTTTGCCAAATCACTGTGCTTATCACTGGGTGACAAGCTGTTATAATACACTGAAAGCATTATGTAAATAATATATAAAATATGTAATCAAAATATCTTATTTCTAAGACAACAACAAACTCTGTACCGCATCGGATGTCATTCCCTCGCTGTAAATGGTAGCACTCCCGGTTTTTTTCTGCCACCTCCCTGCGCGCGCATCCTGAATGTTTACAAACATGGTAATTGGTCTATATTACGGTGTAATGTCTCGGTTGTGTTTTTAAAAATGACGGTTGCTTTGTTTTCATTCTCCTGGCTTGTTGCAGGAGCGAGTGACGTATCTCTTTAAACCAATAGCATTCAGTTGCGTGTCTTGTTCCACCTTTTGGTACCCTTTTGTTGTGCTAGGTACCCTAAGCAAAGGGTATCCAAAAAGTGGTATGGTACGGTTCGCTTTTAGGTACCTTTTGACAGTGGAAACGGCCATAAAAGCGTACCGAACAGTGGAAACAGGCCATTAATCACTAGTTAAAGTTATGGTAACTAATAACCTTAACTTCTTTGATTGTAACTCAATAATGTGCTTTTGTAAAGCAGCTTTGAAACAACAATTATTGTGAAAAGCGCTATATGCAAATAAACTTGAACTGATTGGACAGGCCAAAAAATGCACTCTAAATTTCAGGTGTAAACGGGGCCACTGACCCAATCCTTTACTGTTGAAAGCACAGTAATTTGGGGGCATTTACAGTAGCTGCCCTAGGGCTCTTTTTTCGGTCTGTAAGATGCTGCAGCTGTGGCCTCCCTCGTGACGGCTGTTTCTAAAGGGACTCGATGCTCGCGGCTATGCTAATCACAGGCTGCAAATGGCTCTTTGACTCACCGGTGGTAAGTGTGTCAAACGCGCCACTTTCCAGCAAGAGCTTGGTAAAATAAGAGATATGTATGAAAGAAATGAATATATAACCAGGGAGAGGTGGGGAGAGGGTGGATGTGGCTTGATTAGTTGACCTAGATTTTTTAAATTGTCTCCTGTTTTGGGCATTAAATAAACTAAGCATAGTAGTATAATCAAGTGCCACCATTGTGTGGCGCGCCCATGTAGGGCAATTGAACTTGCCGGGGTGGATTGAAATCAGGTCGTTCCTGGGGGCTAGTAGTAATGAACTTCATCGTTGTTCGTGGCTCTTTGAGGTTTGCCTGACCTGCGATTAATTCCGTATGGGAATGGGCGCTCTCAAAGACTCCATTGATCTTGACATTTTTGCATGGAATAAGAAAGCATTAAGTCTCTCATCTTAGTGGAAGGAAGACGTTGTGTGTTCATAAATGGGACAGACATATTGATCATCTGCTGATCTGAATATTAGTGTTTGATCTGCTCAAGTTCATTGTCAATTCATAGCCCTGTCATAGAGTTCTTCTTCAAAACATTGCTGAAAAAAGAACAGCATAACCTGCATG